>CAKNYM010040934.1:28799-39020 GCA_932195095.1 Andricus curvator
TACTTCCTATCCCTTCACTTCCCTACACTTTCCCTACTTCAACACCACCACTTCTCCTTCTAGAAGAAAGTATGATGCAGCCCGGGGCTACGGAATCCTAAAAACGTAACAAAATAAATATATGTATACTAAAAAAATTAAATGAGGGGACAGGAAGGATGGGAAAAAGGAGGAAGAAAAAAAATTTCGAGCGAAAGAGGTATAAGAGTGAAAAAGAGTGATATTTGCAAAGAAGAGAGAGAAGGAAATAAAAGAAATGAGAGCGACGAGTTGGCGAGTAGTTGATGAAGAAGGTAAAATCAGACTAATTACTTCGTATGCGTTTCATAGAGTTGGCAAGACCGGAAATGGGTTCCGATTATTTCAGAGAGTAATTTCCTCGCGTGCTTCGCACCCTAGAGGTATCCTCGTCATGGGACGCGAAACGTTGCGATTTTGCTTGCAAATTCATTCGCAAAAAGAGTCTGCTCAACTAATGTTGGGAATCTGGTATTCTGAATATCCAAACTGCTTGTAAGTGGTATCTGGGTTAATTGCACCAGCGAATCACTGCCAGGAAGGAACGCTGTCGGCACCATGTTATTAATATACCATCTCTTTAAAAACAATTTTAGCAATGTTTTCTTTATTCGTAATGACTCATTCTTTTCGTAATATTTAAACGGAATAAAATTTTTTCCATTTCGATCAGAGTAATATCCTTCACTTCTGTACGCGGGTTATTCTTTGGGAAGAGGTCATATTTTTCGAGAGCAATAATTTTCTCAAAATGCATTCAATCAGTCAAAAATATATTCCACTTCTTTCTGAGGTTTTACTAGTATCTAATAGTGTCTTAGTGCTGTTAGACTGAGGATTTTCAATTGAAGATCTTTAATTACTAATGTGTATCATTTGGGAAATTGTAATTTGGATTTCATTTTTGATAGCACATCTTTAAAGATTGACAATAAGAAAATCTTTAATTTTATGGATGCAAACATTGAAATGACTAAATTTTGATAATTTCAGAAATCAAAAGACAAGTTTCCAATTCTAAATGTTCCAAACTGAAGAAATTTCTGATGTCAACCATCGAAATTGCAGATTTTTAAATTCAAAACTAAAACAAAGCAAAATTTTAAATTTTAAATCTTCAAAATTGAAAAGTTTAAAATTTAAGAGATTTCAAGTTTCTACTATTTTGAAGAGTAAGGATTAAAACGTCTTCAAATTTAAAGAAGCGAAAATGAAACTAATTAAAATTGGATGTTTTGGAAGATCAAAAGATAAATTTTCAATTCTCAATCTTACAAATTGAAGAAAGTTCGAATATAAATCATCAAAATTACAGAATTTACAAATTGAAAACATAAAACATGCATAATATTTACTTCTGAATTTTCAATCTTGAAAGCATTTCAGTTTTAAAGATACCAAAATAAAATGCTTTAATTTTGACGATTTTGAAGATTAAAAGGCGAGCCATTAATTATAAATCTTTTGAATTTAAGGAATTTTGAATAATGAGAATCCAATTTATGAAATTTTTTATCGTAACACTTAGAATTACCCGTGTGGAAATTACCCAGCTTGGCCTATTTTAATTAGTGGCCCTCTAGAGGCCCCACAAAGGCGGCCCACTGTGGAAACGCCCAGCTGGGCCCTCGCAGGGTCCTACATATTTGCCCCTTTATTTTTTTCTATAAAAAATTCCAAGTCCGATCACCAAGTTAAACAAAAAAAATCTGCCCGCCTCGCGGGCCCATTCTCATCGCGCGCTTCGCGCGCGGCTCGCAGGTTTGAGCGCCCCTACGGCGCGCGACTGTTGGATCTCGCGCTTCGCGCTCGATCATATATTTATCTCGAAGTCGCGCTCGATTATATATTCACCTCGCGCTACGCGCTCGGGCGTATTTACATCGCGCTTACGCTCGGCTCCTCTAGATTTTTGAACTTCGTGTTCGACTTGGATGAAAAGAAAAAGTTTGTTTGCAAATATTATAAAATTATCAATACCTCTACATATTAAGTGATTGTTAAATTTGTTTTTATTTTCGACTGAAAAGGAACTTTATTTACTCAAGGTTCTATCGACCTTAAGGAACACATTCTCATCCAGACACTCGCGCTTCGCGCTCGATATTTGATTTGAAAATCATTTGAACCTTACGTTTCACGCTCGGTTCTGTGCACCGTATGATAGAAAAAAAAAGTTTGAGCGCACTTATGGCGTGCGATTTGGTCGTCGCGCTTCGCGCTCCGAAATACACTGATCGCGCACTTTGTGCTTCGTGTTATATGTTCTTCATATACAAATTACTAAATTTCTATTTGATTTCAAATGAAAAGTAATGATATAATTTAAGCGACAAATTTTATTAGTTAACATTTTATTTTAGCTTGTGCCGTTTATCAAAAAAGTTAATTTTTTTCATTTTGAATATATTCTTACAACAAAAATTGATTACAGGTTTGTAAGTCTTTTCTGAATGCACAATTTTTGTTCATTTATCTGTTTTCGTACCTTGAATTGTTTTCAAAAATTTGATTTTTTTTACTGTCAATGTTATTTTCACGAATAAAACAAAAACTGCGCATCCTATTAAAACATGATTCACAACAAATTTTTACCTCTTCCTTGGATGAACAAATTTTGTTTTAGTCATTTTTTTCGTAGCTGGTGTTATTCGTCTAAAAATTTGATTTTTCTATTTTCAATGCTGTTTTTTACAAATAAAACAAAAACTGCGCGTCATATCAAAAAGTGATTAATAAGAAATTTGTAGATCTTTTTTAGGTGCACAATTTTAATTAGATGACCTTTTCTCGTATCTTGCATAGTTTGACAGCAAAATGGAATTTTTGATTTTTACATTCTCATTCTAATGAGAAGGTATCGGTTTTATGTAAAATTCGACATAGTCGGTTTTCATCAAATCTCCACGTTTTGAGGCCCCCTGAGCTAGAAAAAACGATTTTTACCAAGGTTTCTGTCTGTCTGTAGTCTGTAGTCTGTCTGTCTGTCTGTCTGTCAGTCTGTCTGTCTGTCTGTCTGTCTGTCTGTCTGTCTGTAGCCACGATAACTTTCGAAAAAATGATCAGATTTGATTGAGCTTTGGCACACTTTTTTATGGCCCAAAAATAGAGAACGAGTTCGTTAACCAGCTATTTTGGATGAAAATCCAAAAAGTGAGCACATTTTGAAAATTTTTGAGACCACTTTTTTTGAAGATTTGAAAATTCTATGTACGGTTATTAGTAGTACGCAAAATGACAAACAAAATATTCTTATGACTTTTCGTGATAAAAAAAAAATTACTGGAGTTATAGCATTTTCAAAATTCCAAAAAACAAACGAAAATGAACATTTTAAGCCGAAAAACGCACGATATGAAAAAAAGTCAAGAGGAGAAAAACATTTATTCCTGAACACCCTATAATATTTTCATAACAACTTTTTGAATTTTTTGAAAAATTCAAATTTTGATCGCACAAAAAATTAATGAAAAATCAAAAAAGCCATTTTGCTGTCAAACTATGCAAGATACCAGAAAAGATCATCTTACCAAAATTGTGCACCTAAAAAAGATCTACAAATTTCTTGTTATTCACTTTTTGATATGACGCGTAGTTTTGGTTTTATTCGTAAAAAACAGCATTGAAAATAGAAAAATCAAATTTTCAGACGAATATTACCAGCTACGAAAAAATGACCGCAACAAAATTTGTTCATCCAAGGAAGAGGTACAAATTTATTGTGACTCATGTTTCGATAGGATGCGTGGTTGTTGTTTTATTCGTGAAAATAACATTGACAGTAAAAAAAATCAAATTTTTGAAAAAACAATGCAAGGTACGAAAACATATAAATGAACAAAAATTGTGCATTCAAAAAAGACTTACAAACCCGTAATCAATTTTTCTGGTATGAATATATTCAAAATGAAAAAATTAACTTTTTTGATAAACGGCACAAGCTAAAATAAAATGTTAACTAATAAAATTTGTCGCCTGAATTATATCATTACTTTTCATTTGAAATCAAATACAAATTTAGTAATTTGTATATGAAGAACATATAACACGAAGCACAAAGTGCGCGCTCAGTGTATTTACCAAATCGCACGCCGTAAGTGCGCTCAAACTTTTTTGTTTCTATCATACGGTTTAAATGATTTTCAAATCAAATATCGAGCGCGAAGCGCGAGTGTCTGGATGAGAATGTGTTCCTTAAGGTCGATAGAACCTTGAGTAAATAAAGTTCCTTTTCAGTCTAAAATAAAAACAAATTTAACAATTACTTAATATGTAGAGGTTTTGATAATTTTATAATATTTGCAAACAAACTTTTTCTTTTCATCGAAGTCGAACACGAAGTTCAAAAATCTAGAGGAGCCGAGCGTAAAGCGCGATGCAAATACGCCCGAGCGCGTAGCGCGAGGTGAATACATAATCGAGCGCGAAGCGCGAGATAAATATATGATCGAGCGCGAAGCGCCAGAACCAACAGTCGCGCGCCCTAGGCGCGCTCAAACTTGCGAGCGAAGCGCGCCATGAGAATGTGCCCGCGAAGCGGGCAGATTTTTGATTATTTTTTTGTGCGATCAAAATTAGAATTTTTTATTTTTCAAAAAATTCAAAAAGTTGTTATGAAAATATTATAGGGTGTTCAAGAAGCAACGTTTTTCTCCTGTTGACTTTTTTTCATATCGTGCGTTTTTCGGCTTAAAATGTTCATTTTCATTTGTTTTTTGGAATTCTGAAAATGCTATAACTCCAGTAATTTTTTTTTTATCACGAAAAGTCATAAGAAGATTTTGTTCGTCATTTTGCATACTACTAACAACCGTACATAGAATTTTCAAATCTTAAAAAAAAATGGTCTCAAAAATTTTCAAAATGTGCTCACTTTTTGAATTTTCATCCAAAATAGCTGGTTAACGAACTCGTTCTCTCTTTTTAGGCCATAAAAAAGTGTGCCAAAGCTCAATCAAACCTGATCATTTTTTCGAAAGTTATCGTGGCTACAGACAGACAGACAGACAGACAGACTACAGACAGACAGACACCTTGGTAAAAATCGTTTTTTCTAGCTCAGGGGGTCTCAAAACGTGGAGATTTGATGAAAACCGACTATGTCAAATTTTACATAAAACCAATACCTTCTCATTAGAATGACAATGTAAAAAAATTTTAATTAGTCCAAAAACAAAGATTAAATTATTATAAAACAGTCCAAAAAATATTTTTATCATAATCTTTTTACATTCTCATTCTAATGAGAAGGTGTTGGTTTTATGTAACATTTGACATAGTCGGTTTTCATCAAATCTCCACGTTTTGAGACCTCCTGAGTCAGAAAAAACGATTTTTATCAAGGTGTCTGTCTGTCTGTAGTCTGTCTGTCTGTCTGTAGCCACGATAACTTTCGAAAAAATGATCAGATTTGATTCAGCTTGGGCACACTTTTTTATGGCCTAAAAAGAAAGAACGAGTTCGTTAACCAGCTATTTTGGATAAAAATTCAAAAAGTAAGCACATTTTGAAAATTTTTGAGACCACTTTTTTTTAAGATTTGAAAATTCTATGTACGGTTATTAGTAGTACGCAAAATGACAAACAAAATATCCTAATGACTTTTCGTGATGAAAAAAAATTACTGGAGTTATAGGATTTTCAAAATTCCAAAAAACAAACGAAAATGAACATTTTACACCGAAAAACGCACGATATGAAAAAAAGCCAGGAGGAGAAAAACGTTGCTTTTTGAACACATTATAATATTTTCATAACAGTTTTTTGACATTTTCGAAAAATAAAAAATTCAAATTTTGATCGGACAAAAAAATAATGCAAACTCAAAAATTCCATTTTGCTGTCAAACTATGCAAGATACGAGAAAAGATCATTCCACCAAAATTGTGCAACTAAAAAATATCTACAAATTTCTAATGACTCACTTTTTGATATGACGCGTGGTTTTTGTTTAATTCGTAAAAAACTGCATTGAAAATAGAAAAATCAAATTTGTAGACGAATGACACGAGCTACGAAAAAAATGACATAAACAAAATTTGTTCATCCAAGGAGGAGGTACAAATTTGTTGTGAATCATGTTTCGATAGGATGCGTAGTTTTTGTTTTATTCGTGAAAATAACATTGATAGTAAAAAAAATCAAATTTTTGAAAAAAAATAATGCAAGGTACGAAAACAGATAAATGAACAAAAATTGTCCATTAAAAAAAGGTTTACAAAATTGTAATCAATTTTTGTTGTGAGAATATATTCAAAATAAAAAAATTAACTTTTTTGAAAAACGGCACAAACTAAAATAAAATGTTAACTAATAAAATTTGTCGCCTAAATTATATAATAATTTTTCATTTGAAATCAAATACAAATTTAGTAATTTGTATATGAAGAACATATAACACGATGCACAAAGTGCCGCTCAGTGTATTTCCCAAATCGCGCGTCGTAAGTGCGCTCAATCTTTTTTGTTTCTATCATAAGGTGCACAGAACCGAGCGTGGAACGCAAGGTTCAAATGATTTTCAAATCAAATATCGAGCGCGAGTGTCTGGACGAGAATGTGTTCCTTAAGGTCGATAGAACCTTGAGTAAATAAAGTTCCTTTTCAGTCTAAAATAAAAACAAATTTAGCAATCACTTAATATGTAGAGGTTTTGATAATTTCATAAGATTTGCAAACAAACTTTTTCTATTCATCGAAGTCGAACACGAAGTTCAGAAATCTAGAGGAGCCGAGCATAAAGCGCGATGTAAATACGCCCGAGCGCATAGCGCGAGGTGAATATATAATCGAGCGCGAAGCGCGAGATCCAACAGTCGCGCACCCTAGGCACGCTCAAACTTGCGAGCGAAGCGCGCGATGAGAATGTGCCCGCGAAGCGGGCAGATTTTTTACCTTTTGTTTGGTGTTGTGGAACATCGCAAAATTTTCCATTATGCAGCTAAATTCTCACTCCAAGAATATGACTTCGAATACAAAGGTTAGGTTGTTATAAAATTTTCACAAAAAAATTGTTCCTGACCATTGTTTTGATCACGTCAAAAACATTAAAACGTTTGAAGGCCAGCCGATACTGCGGATCGCGGACTGGTACACATTAGAAGGATCAGAGCAAAGATATAATAGAGAAATCAGAATACCGATCAGTCACCTATGATCAATACCGATCAGTTCTATAAATCTTCATTTAAGGAAACATACGTTTCAATTGTAATTTCGCGCAAAATTCCGCAGCCATTCCTGTCATCTCATTGGCTGACTGGATTCTCGATCCGGTTCGATTCTGGCTGTTTCGATTCCGTTCCATGGTCCAATGATTCCCTCCGTCGCCATTTCGCGTTCGCCACGACTTAATACGTACGTGTTCTCTACACGTGGCATTTTTGAGGTTAAAAAAACAAATCGTATTATTTTCATTTTACAATAGAGAATAAACTTCATTCACGATGAGGTAAGAAAGTTTATAATATAGCTTTGATAATTTTACTATTAAATACTACTATTAAAATGAGTATTAAAAGTTATTTGCTATTTTACTTCTCTCAGTTTGTTCAATCACAACATATAAATTGAAAAAGAATGCATTTCCCATAATTAATCTTGAAATCCGTTTTACACTAAAACTCCGAAATTAGTATTTATCTGAAATTGTAAATATATTATATATTTTTAAATCAAGAAAAGAAAGATTTACGTCTGAAAAAAATATATATGAACTGTAATTGTGATTTTCAACGGGATTTTCGATGTAGAACAGCGAATTTTCGAGAAAAATGATAATTATGTGTTAAAATGGGAAATTTTACAGGCAATTATATGTATATTCTGAATTGGCTCAGAGAATTTAAAAAATATATATAATTCAGATCTGGCACAAGGAGTGCAAGGAGAGCTCTTGCAGGGCAATAAAGGGGGGAAATACTGTAGGGCCTATGTGGGCCTTACAGGGGGCTTAGCTGGGCACTACAGAGGGCCGCTTCATTGGCCCTTCGTGGGCAGCCTACATGGGGCCTTCGAAGGTGAGCATGTCGAATCTATGTGGGCCCTTCGTAGTTTGCCAACGTAGGGCCAACGTAGTAAAGGGGCAAATTACGATGGCCCTCGCGGGGGCCAACTCAAAATTTCCACACGGGTATCATAATTATTAAATTTTCTATAACTTTAAAAAGTTGCTATAGAAAATTCTGGAAGTTTGAAAAAATATAATTCATAATTATCTAATTTTCAAGATTTATATTTTGAACGTTTTTTTAAAAGAATATTGCAGTTTTTATGATTTTCAAAATAAGGAGACAAATTTTTAATTTATAAATGCAAAATTTTTAATTTTAAATCTTCAAAATTGAAAAGTCAAAAATTTTTTCAACATTTTTTAAATTTTAGAGATTTCAAGTTTCTACAATTTTGAAGAGTAAGAATTAAAAAGTCTTCAAATTTAAAGAAGCGAAAATGAAACTAGTTAAATTTGGATATTTTGGAAGATCAAAAGATAAATTTTCAATTTTCAATCTTACAAATTGAAGAAAGTTCGAACATAAATCATCAAAATTACGGAATTTTCAAATTAAACTTAAAACATGTATAATTTCTAATTGTAAATTATCAACCTTGAAAGCACTTCGATTTTAAAGATGCCAAAATAAAATGTTTCAATTTGTACTATTTTGAAGATTAAAAGGCAAGCTTTCAATTTTAAATCTTTTCAATTTTAGGAATTTTAAATAATAAGAATACAATTCATGAAATTTTTATTGTGTAAATTAAAATTATCATAATTATTAAATGTTAAGTGTCCAAATTGAAAACTCTTCAATTTTCAAGATTTAAGATTAGAAGTTCTATAACTTTGAAAAGTTGCCATAAAAAATTTTTGAATTTTGAGAATATAGAATTCATAAAAATTTAATTTTCAAGATTTATATTGTGAACGGTTTTTTCTTTTTGGAATTTTTCAATTTTCATGATTTTCAAAATCAGGAGATAGATTTTAAATTATAAACCAATCAAACTAATGAAATTTCAAGTGTAAAAAAACAACATTGCAGAATTTTAAATTCTAATACTTGAAACTCGCATAATTTCTAATTTTAAATTTTCAAAATTAAAATCCTTTCAATTTCAAGGATTAAAATTAAAATTTTTGCAATTCTGAAGATTTACAATGGAAAATTCTTGACTCTTGAAAATACAGACTTTTTAATTATTCAGTTTTCTGGATTTATATTTAAAAGGTATGTAATTTTCAAATTTGATCAGAATAGTTTAATTTTGCAGATATAAAATTTCAAATTCTTCTATTTAAATAATTTGCAATTACAAATTCTTCCATTTTTAATATTTGCAAATAAAAATGTTGCCATTTTAAATGTGGACCGTGTAAATGTATGAATTTGAAGATTATTATTATTAATTGAAATCATAAAAAATTAGAATTATGAATTGATTGTTTTACATTGTGCGCATTAAGGGCATGCTCTTCTGTGATCACGTGACCAAACCAGTCCTTGGTTATGAAATTTTTTTTGGTGTTCACCATGTCCAAAGGCAATGATATATCGTTCTCAAAATTTGGGATATAGGAAATGAGACAATAAATTGCGTTTGTATATTTAGTTTCAGTAATAATTTTGAAAAAAATTATCCATGTAAAAAATAATGTGTAAAATATCATGACCGAGCTTGGTCATGTGATCTCTACTTTACCGACGTTGAAAGCTTCTTTTTTTCTCCGCTAGAAATTGCTAAAAATGCTCCAAAAATAATGACAGGTTACGTGTGTGCAGATACTTATTTTGTTGATTTGCAACAAATGTGCAAATGTTATTGTTTATATTGATTTTTTAAAATGTTTAGACGATTTAGTCCAAAATTTGTGTCAGTTATCAACATACGCGAATCAAAAAATCTGAAATGCATCAAACCAAACATTACCTGCAAAGTGCTCGACTCAAGTGGTAATATCCTATTTTATTAATTTATAAATAAAATTTCTTTGAAACTATAAACATATTGATGTATACAAAACGTTCTTTAGTGCTTTTTATTTAATCGTTCAAATTCTAAACACGATATCTCAATCCGTGTGGACGTACCCAGCTAACCTGTTACCATCCTGAAAGGTTCCTGAATGATCACATGTTATCAGAGGAATTGTTACTTGTATCTCAGTCTCCTAGCAGGTAACGGCATAATCGCCGTAGTTTA
>CAKNYM010040935.1:4965-27309 GCA_932195095.1 Andricus curvator
GGTCTGGCTTGGTCTGGATTGAAAATATCTAGTTCGTGGCAGTCTTAAGTAGAGAGATCGGCTGGCTAATCCGAATCTAGACCGTCTACTTAAGACGGTCTGACAGGTTGTTGGCCTTGGCCCTCTCAGACGGACTCGATTGAAAAATTTTCAAAGTGTCATCGAAACGGTCTGGCTTGGCCCCTCTCAGACGGTCTGGATTGGAAATATCTAAGTGCTATCGTGACGGTCAGGCGTGATTCTCAGCAGACGGACATGATTGGGAAAACTTCGAAGTAAAGTGTGCAGGATCGTTTTCTGTTGATGTCATTGACAACGTATCTAGGTTTGTATACACATTGTTTTTCGGTAATTGTCGAGCAATATAATATACAATTATCAGATAAGTTAAATTGATTTTTTGTCAAATTGCCACCTAACCTACAAAAGACCAGAGAGGCAGATATATATCTATGTCTTTACATCGTAATGAATTTATTTCTAGCAAAATTTTCAACAAGTTTTGAGATGGACAATAATGAGTTGCGAAAACGACGAGCTTTTGGGTCTCTTCTTAACTTCTAAAACTCTTAAATATATTTCACACTGACTCTAACTTTTCCGAATATTTGATAAAATTCTGTAAAATAAAAAAATTGTCTTTAAAATTTTCTAGATTCTTTTTCAAAACATCGGATAAATTCAAAAATGGCGCAGAGGAAGGAAGGATTGGTTAGGGTACCGGCTGCTGCGATCAAAGAAGAGGACCGAACTGGAGGGAGTCTCCAGTGGAGACTCCACTCGAATAATATTTTTTTATGCATATGTTTCGTCAATATAATATAATTAGAGACTATTTCTGTAATTCTTATACTTTTTTCCCTCCTCTTTTTCTATGGTTTAATCTAAACCATCGCGTGGTAAAAGCGTTACACGTCTGTCCAGCGTCTGATTAGCTGGTCTAGTCTGGACTAGCTGATCAGCGGCTGGTTAGCGCCGTCTAATCTAGTCTATCTCATGGTTAAGGCGTTACACTTCTGGCCAGCGGCGCTAGTAGACCTCTGTCCAGCGTCTGAACAGACATAAGATGGTCTGTCCAGCGCCCGTTCAGCGCCCTGAAATTTTTCCACACGGGACAGTTCAGAGTAACATTTTTTTTATTTAAGGTTATTTTTGGCACGTAGATTACTATTTATTTATTATTATACAAAAAATATGTTCAAACGGTAATTTTCACTGTTTTCAACACTTATTCATTTACCAGGGGTACATTTTTTTGGTAGATATGTTTCAGTACATGATACTCATATAATTTTGAAACAATTATAGAAACTGAAACAAAAAAAAATGATATTGTCAGTTCCCTTCAAAATTAGAGTTTAATAATGTGAAGACTTGAGAGTAACAATTGGTTGAGGATCCTTTGGTTTTTTCACTCTAAACATAGAGAATAAAAAAAGAAATGTTTTCACATCTTTAGAACACTGTAAATAATAGTCAGGATCCAGTGCGAACATTTTTAAAATTTTTGTTTTTCCAAGGAATACATGTACACTACCCTCCCACTATTATTATTACCATTCAGTGTTACCCATTTAATAAGTTAGTTTAAATTAATGAAGGGCTATCAATTCTAGACAAATAAGAATTCACCCCAAATTATTTTATATGATAACACTGACATGCCTATCCAGTCCATAGTTGTCAAATTTTTAATTTCTTTCTGAATAAAACTTGTGACAAACTCAACACGAATCCCTCTCCCAAGACTTTGCCGATAAGTGAGAGGGTACTGTATTGGACATATTTAATAGGCCTGAAAAACTCATTACTCTATTTTCGTGAATTTGTAAAAAAATAAGCAGTTTTAACATTTTTGAGATGGACCACCCTCTTCCCATCCATATAGAAAAAATGTTCTTTATGTTTTCACGTCGTCAATGTAGAGTTCTTGGGGAACACATGCTTCTACAATTTTATCAAAATTTTATATTTGTAATCCTATCCTAGAAAACTTTTTCTGTTCATCCTGTGAATTTTCATTTTCGCTCCTCATCCAGTTGTCATTATCATGTCTTTAAGTGTATATCAAAACATCAAAATTTACATTTTCGAAGTTCCTGAATCCAAATCTAACGTCGGAATTTCAAAATAAAAAATGGCGCTACAAAAATGGAAAAAATTCTACAAACTTTACGAAATTGGTAATACTTACGTTTTTCAGGTCGCTGAATCTAAATCTGATGGCACATATCATGTCACGCCATATGTCTATTTGATGTACCGTTTCGGTAACTACAATTTTATTCATGCAATAATTCTTAAAATTTTCAAAAATATGCATTCATGTTCCAGCTGCAATCGTTTTTTAGTGGAGTTAAAAAACTATTGTGCTATGCCTTTCTTTTAAAACCCCGGTGAAACAAAGGTCTATATACGGATTACCCTCGCTGCTAAAGTTTTCTTCTACTAAGTTGGACTCAGAATCACTGCATGATTTCAATGACAACCAGTGATAACCCGCAGCTGCATTCGACTTTATTAAAAGTACTCCCCGAAAGGGAAATGGCTTAATGGTATAATAATAATAACTCGCATTTGCCTGAACGTTTGGCCAGGGGAGAGGAAAACTGCAGAACATCGCCTACCGAGTTCAGCCGGTTTTTTCGACACTCAAGTGTTGAAGTTAGACATTCGACCACGACCATCGAATTCACACAATCATCATCGGCATCAAACCACCCGGTTGACTTTAGTTAAAAAGGCAGCTAATACACAACCTGGTCGCACGTCGCAAACGGTCACCCATCCGAGTGCTATCCTTACTTGAAATATCTTAACATGCGGACTGTTCCTGAGTGGAGATTCACCACCATATTTGATCCGCGATTTTTGTTGTTGAAATTATGAGGTCATATATGGATTCAGCGACCTGGAAAACGTAAATATAGACATTATTGTGATTTCGCCCAAATTTTCCAATCCTTGTTCCACCATATTGAATCCCCCATTACTTATTTTAAAATTTCAGAGTCAGATTTGGATTAAGCGACCTTAAAAACCTAAAGATCATCAACTTTGTAAAGGTACCATTATGTTTCTGGTTTGTGTCTCTCCATATTGGATTTTCCACTTTTAACTGGATTTTTCTCAGGAAGGAAATGTGCTACGCCATCATTCCTGGCAGATTTAAATTCAGCATTGAAAAATCTATCAAATTTGGTATCTTTCACTAGAAGATAATTCGTTTTTTCAAGTTTCAGTACGATTTGGTTAATTTTGTCAAAAAATGGCGGTCTTTACCCGAATTTTCTATGCCGGGAAATTCGACAAAACCTCTATCTATAACTTTCCCTTACGGTTTATTTGATCATCTTTTACCTCCTTCAAGGAGCATCCATTTTGCAAAATAACCCAATTTAGGGCGCCCAGAAATGATATTAAAAATTATGAAACGCTAAAAGATGAAAAATTATGAATACAATTAAATATAATAAGAATTTATTTTAAATTCATTATCATATAAATTTTCATCTGGCCTTATTAATTACACTCGAGATTTTTATTTTAAAACATAATAAAAAACTTTCACCGAGTAGTTTCATTTTCGACAAATTACATAAATTTTCATCCAAATAGTTAAATTTTATACTATAAAAAAATTTAATTTTTAACCAAAAATGGAAAAGTTGAATTATTATGAAAAAAACTGTTTTCAATGCAAAAACTCGAATTTTCTACAAAATGTTGAACTTCCGAAGAAAGTTAGTTTTCAACCAAGTAGTTGAATTTTCAACTGAGAAAATTATTTTCTATCATAAAAGAAGAATTTTTAATCCAAAAAAGATCCATTTTTAATCCAAAAAAGATCCATTTGTAATCCAAAAAGACAAATTGATGACTTTTTAACGAAATAGTTGAGTTTTCAACAAAATAATTAAATAAAAAAAATAGTTAAATTTCAAACCACATAGTTCAACAATGGACCTACATACAAAAATGAATCTTCAACAACATACCTTCAAGCAGAAGGAACGAATTTTCAACAAAACCTTTGACTTTTCATCATACCAAGATACATTTTTAACTGAATAGTCAAATTTAAATTAAAAAAAAAAAAAGTCACAACTGAAAAGTTTCATTTGCAACCAGATTGTTGAATTTTCCAACCGAAAAGCAAATTATCTAGAAAACAGTTGAATTCCAAACCCGGAAGTATGAATTTTCTAACAAAAAGTTAATTTTTCTATAATTCGCGAAAAAGTGCCAGTTTTTCCACCTGTTTTTGGTGTAAAAAGTTACCGATTTTTGCTCGATGACGTGGCGCATGCGCAGTGCCGACCTTTCCGGGCAACAGTGACAAAAGTAGACAGATGCAGTGGAAAAAGTAAATGGACAGTGATAAAAGTGAGGCACAGTGGAAAAAGTAAATGTTATTTCGGGTGGGTTCGTGCTGCCTCGGGTGGACTCGTGCATCGTGCGCAGCCAACTTCATTCTATTTTCCGACTGTCGTCCCTAACCTAAAAGCAATTTCCTGAAAAGTCTCGAGTTGTGTATTTTGTATGTACTTTTGTCACTTGGCAAAAGCAAAAAAACACCGTCAGTTTCTCCGAAAATACTGTGCTTGGTTTTTTTCACGAAAAATCGGAAGTTTTGAAGCCCTCAACTTTATGGGTCAACTATTCAATTGTGAGAACCAGCTTATTATTACTGCCATATTATTGCCATGGTTTTGATAATTGCCATTGTCATTGTTGCGTCAATCGACAAAAAATCGCCTTCTTTTCACACAAAAAACAGGTAAACAAAAACTAGCACTTTTTAACAAATTATAGAAAAACTATCGTGTCCCACACATTGAAAAAGCGACGATTTAAAACTCGTGTGATAGCCACCCTCGCTCCGCTCGGGTAGCTAACTTCACACTCGTTTTAAATCTCTCGCTTTTTCAACTTGTAGCACAATATACTATTTGCACCTAATAGTTGAATATGTTTTCAAAAATAATAGATTTTTCAACCAAAGAAAATGAATTTTCATCAAAACTGTTGAATTTTTAAGCCAAATGGTTGCATTTGAAGCTACAAACGATCACATTTTTAACAAAAAATATAATAGTTATATTTGCAGTTGCAAAACTTGACTTGCAAGAAAAAAGACAAATTTTCAACAAAAGTGTTCAATTTTTAATCAAAGAGATGGTCAACTAACAAAATGAATGTTAAACAAAGTAGTTCAACTTTTAACAAATTAATTGGATTGTCAATCAAGAAGATACATTTTCTATTAAATATATACATTTTCAACCAGATACATAATTTTTCAACTAAATTATTGAATGTTGTACTAAAAATAATCAGTTTGAAAACCCATAATGAAATAGTTGAATTTTCATCTATAAAAATTAATTTATAAAAAATTCGTATTCTTAACAAACTAGTTCAATGATCAAACAGTAAAATGAATTTTTAGCAAAGTCGTTCAACTTTCAACCCAGCAGTTCCATTTTCAATATGCAAGATGGATTCTATTATTTCAGTTTGCATTGAAACGGAAGAAACAAGAAAAAGAGGAAGTTTCTTGAAAACAGAAGGAAAAAGTGGAAGTGTTAAAAAATTGGGTGAAGAGGGGAATAGCGTAAAGAGTACAAGAAGTCTGTATTTACATGTTTTACTTGTAAATTAAAATCAGGAATTTTTATTTTTTCAAGCATTTCAAAAAATTGCTATTCACCTTTATATTTTCCATTAGTGATGTCACATTTTGCGCCCCCCCCCCCTTCTGCTACTAATCTTCACAAAATCTGTTCCCCCTCTCACCTTAATAGTGTTACGTTGTTTTTGGACGGCCTCTTTTCACTTTTCCCATAACAAAATTCTATCCTCATTAAATTTTTGTTTAATGTTAAAAATCAACAAGCTCCCATTTGATCAATTACGAAACTTTAAAGCTTTCTGTATTGCTCAAGGTCGGGCTAATTCGTGAATTTCTCAAGCTGCAGCTTTTACTGGTTAACTTTTTAAGACGATCACTTTCATTGTAATGTCCAAATAACTCACTATCATTGTAAAAAATCAGTAGCTCTCTTTGGTTTCCCTCATCCCGCATCGAAACTTTTTACATACTCATAGGTCTAGGAATATTCTGCAGAACGGCAAAGTTTACCTGCCCCGAGTTCTGAAGGTGATTCAAGATGACCCACCAGTCAATTAAAGGAAAAACATCTCTGATAAAATCAACAGTTTAAGAAAATATAAAAGCACATGTTTTTCATATATTTGTTTTTAATAGTTGTAAATTTCCCCTAATGTGAAATACAATTTTTTCAGTGAAGTTGTTTTGAAATGTTAAAAGCAGGTAATTGACAATTAGATAATACTATCACATTGAGAAGCATGATGAATTTTTGGGAAACCAGTACGAGGTGGATGGAAAAACATTTTACGTAATAATAGTAATTAACATACTAAATTATTGCTGAAACAATCATTTTAAGGATAGCAATGACATCACCTCAATTATAATGTACATGTATTCTATATCTTATATTTTTTTAATACTTGGCACTTTATTCAAATGGTACTGTACCGGTACGAGGTGAATATTCACCTTTTATGCCTCTCAGATAAATTGTCGAAGAACATTGTGTATAAATTTATGGAACAATAACTCAAAACTGTCATTAAAAAAATGGTCATTTATACAGTCATTATTTTTTCAATATGTTATAAAAATTTTACGAGCTTCAAACTTTGTTGTATTTTGCCAACGCTGTATTTGTGACACTCGTTAAAAAATCTTTTTTAACATTGCTAAAAATCACAAATAAGCCCTATAGACTTTGTATCTGCTCTGAAAAGTTCGATTCTTAGTCAAATCATCAAAGGATAATAAATTAAAAATTAAAATTTTGGATTCAATATCAATTATCCACTTGGATGGTTTTCTCTAGGTAAAAATATATTGTAATTTTTCTTTTATCTCTGTTCGTGTTCAAAATAGAATATTACATTTGTCTAATTATTAAGAAAACAATCTTGAATAGATTTGTCACGTTTTGTTAAATGCCTGCTCAAATAGCGTATTGTCAAATAAAGGTAAACATTATGAAAGAACTGTTTTATTATTTTATCATGATATCTCAAATATGTGAACCTTCATGTTTCTCCGAGTTTATTTAAAATGTATAGAAAATCAAGTGCCGGGGTTTTAGACTTAGAACGTTTGATTATTATTACAAATCAGGATAGAATGTTGTATGCTCTACAAACATAAATTTATTAATTAGTAGTATGTAGAATATATGCCAAATAATGGAAAATCCGGAAAATCAGATATTTGTATTTCTTGAATCTGTTTTCCCCTCTGAAGACATAAAATAGTACAGATTTACAATAGATATACAATTCGGAGAATCATAAACCGCATGTTTTTCTCGTTGCTTTACGTCATCAGTGTTATTTGATCCACTTTCTAGTGATTTAACCCTGTTTGGATATTAAAATTTTTTTAAATGTTGATACTTTAGTGGAGCTTTATTAGGAATCCTAATGGAACCCCAGTTGGACTTTTGTTTCACTGGGGTTTTCTATTTTTTGAAGGGTACGTTATCAGTTATATTTGCTCCACGTGCCGTAGAGATTTAAGAATAATCATACAAATATTCGTACGACCTCCAAAAAATTTGTGATTGTGTTTATCTTAAAAACTCACATACATGTATAAAATGTGTATCTGAGTCTACGATATTTATACTTTATCTGGCCACAAATGAAGGGGGTAATTTCTTACGTGAAATATTTTCTATTCTGTGAAATAAAAAAAATAAAAAGTTAACAGATTTTATTGTAAACAGCTTTTCCTAAATTAAATAAAAGTGGAACCTTGATGAAATTAGTTTCAGATATTGAAATTTGTGAAAAACAATACGTATTTGGTTTCACTTAAGTACTATTTTATCACTTTCAGGTCCTAAAATTTTGCGTAGCCGGACACACTTTGTGAATTCCGTTTCAATTAATTATTTTGAAAGTATTAAAAATAAACTTTAATGTTCATATTTAACTATTATTATTTAGTCTATATATTATCAAAATGCGTGTTTATTTCTCGCAGTCTTAAAAGTCTCCCCTATTCCCCTCTTCAGCCCTATTTCTCGGTTTTCCGCTTAAATGCGAAATCAATAAATTAATAGAACCCAATATAAAAATATAACTCTCTTTTATTAAAATATCTTTTTTTTTCTGTCAAAAAGTCTACAGTCCAATTTCTGATTAAAAATTCATATTTTCTGGTTAAAAATTTTATACTTTGGTTTCAAATTTAATTATTTGGTTGAAAATTAACTTTTTTGTTAAAAATTAACTATTTTGTTTAGAATTCAACTCTTTTGTATAAATTTTGTATAAACTCGTATTTTTGGTACGAAATTTCAACAATTTAGTGAAAATTCAATTATTTGGTCGATTTTTTTGTTTGAAGTACAACCTTTTGGTAGAAAATTAATCTTTTCTAGTTCAAGATTCCAATATTTTGTTGAAAATTAGTTTTTTTTTGTTAAATTAAACTCTTTTTAATCTCAAATTAAAACTCGTTTGGGTTGAAATATCAGATGCTATTAAAGTTTTTATTGAAAATTCATATTTTCAGGTTAAAAATGTAAGTCTTGGATGGAAAGTTGAGATACTTTTTTAAAAATTCATCTTTTTGTTCAAAGATTCATAATTTTCGTTAAGATATAATTTCTTTGTTTGGAAAGTAAACTCCTTTGTTGAAAATTCGAGTTCTCCAAATTAATTTTCTTAACAGAAAATTTATCCACTTGGTTGGAACTTGACTTTTTTTGTGGAAAATTAATTTCTTTTAAGTTGAAAATGAATTATTTTCACGAATGTTAAGAGTTGGCCATTCATAATTGCAAAATGCAATTGTTGTAAATCATGCAAAGACCCTATGCAACCAGGAGAGCATAAATATTAATAATTAATTTGTAATGTTGACTTCAAATAATTAAGTGGTGGGTTCAAAAAATCTTGTTATATTAAATCAATATAAACTTTAGGTGCAAATTAACAAAAGTTGATATTTCGTCATTTTTTGAAATATTATATTTCTTCGAAAACTTTTTTTCTGATTTTTTTCCATCTAAGGTATTGAATTTCATTTTTTATATCATGTCAACAGAAACTGAAACAAAAAAAATGATATTGTCAGTTCCCTTCAAAATTAGAGTTTAATAAAATGAAGACTTGAGAGTAACAATTGGTTGAGGATCCTTTGGTTTTTCCACTCTAAACATAGAGAATAAACTAAAATATTATATTATAATTTATATTTATATTATATTATAATAAAATATTTTTTGTCATAAACTTTCAAAAAAAAAAAAAAAAAAACATTAAAAACATTTTTTTTGTGTTCTTTACTGATCTTGTGTAAACAGATTTTTACGCTGTGTAAATGGACTTTACGGAAATTGTCTGAACACAAGTTATCTTTCAGTATCTGTAAAAAACATAAATATTTTTTAACTCCAAAATATGTACGTTTTTCCGCAGTTTTTTGAAAAGAGTATAAAAAAATGAAAAACATTTTTGTGGCAACTTTAGGTTTCACTCTCATAAACTTAATCCAAAACAAAAATTCAAGGAAACAAATTTTTTCCATATGCAAAAGATTCAAAAAACTTAAAATTCAAACCGATGATTTTTTACCAATGACTTTAATCATTTTAAGTTTTTTGGCCAACCCTAATGTACATTTTCTCTATCCAGGTTAGATGTATTGAAAGTAAAGACAGATTTTACGATTGAATGAAAACTTCTATCTGTGAATTGTTTTCGAAAAATTTCTATATTTAGGAGGGAATCCGACAGACTTTTTATTTGTTTTTCAATTCTTTAGAACTTAAAAAAAGCTCGTTTCAATCACCTGGGCGAGATTAGAATGGACTTTTTACCTTTATTTTAACATCGTTACTCCACTTAGCTCCACAGACGATTGCTTTTGAAAAATAAAACCGTAAAACAAAATGAAACGGAATATAAGAAATTGGTATGTTTTTCGTTAAAATGTTTTTGAAAATTAGATTTCCTTATTAAATATAATTGACATTGTTGAAATAAGTCGTACAAAAAGTGAAAAAAACAACTTATTTTAACGAATGTTTACAATAATATATTAACATAGACAAGTTTTCTTGTCGTGCACAAGAAACTTTCACAAAAATTTCGGAAACTCCTTACAAACATTTTGTTTCCAAATTTGAAAATGGTCTTAATTCTTGAATTTTAATCGAAATTAAAAATTTCATGAGGATAATTTTCAAGACTTTCTTCCATCTAAAAAAAACTTGGACAAAAATTTCTGAAACTTGAAAAAAAAAATTTCAAATTTTGAAAATGCTCTAAAATTTTTAATTTTGGTTGGAAATATCTGGTTAACGAACTTAACCTTCATTTTAGGAACCTTAAAATTTTTATTGAAGGCTGACTCGAATGGACAAATCCTTCAAAAGTTAGCGTGGCTACAACATTCAGGTAACCATACATACAGACATACATACAGAACAGACAGACAGACACCGACAAAATTTTATGATTTTTGGACTCTGCGAGTGCCGAAACGTAAAGATCCGTTAAAAACCAGAGATCGAAAATTTGGACGATTACATTACACTCTCATGAATGAGAATGTAAAAATCAATTTTCCTAATCACGTGCGAGGAGAATACGTATCAACTTTAGTGTCTGACGAAGTTTTTAAGCTGTTTGCTCTCTGAATAAAAATTAGTAAAATTACACTCATAACTAATGAAATTTCACAGATTCGATTAGCGAAAAGTAAGCCAATAAAGATTAGTAGAAAAGGACTGAATCCGGTAGTGGAGATATTTCCTAATTCAATTGTGGAAATCTAATCGCTTGGTAAAAAAATGTATTCAGGACTCTACAGAATAATTTTTAAAAAGTTGTAAACAAGGAAAACGTGGAAAATAGAAAATTGTAATCAAGCGAGGCGATGGTGTAACATTTTTGAGTCTATTGAAACAATAAAAAGGTCACATTGAGAAATTTTGAACGTGCATTAGTCTGTTTCCTATTTAAAATGTTGCATTTTGATTGTTTGAAAAAAAAAGAAGATATTCGTAATCAGGGGACTTTTTTGACCTTCCGAACAAAAGGTGCATACAGAAGTGATAGTGGAGAATTAAATGAGATATTCGCCTTTGATTTGAAGTATGCATTTTCAAACAGTTAATGCTAATTCACCCAAACTTTTTGCAGAGAGTGTATTCAATAATTTTTCATCTAATGTTATATAAAAAGATTTTCAAGAACGAGAAGTGACGTTATCATTTCAGAGATTTGAAATCGTAAATACTAAATTATTAAATAAATATTGCATTAAGCTAGAAGGTCGAGTAAGAAAGCGACTAGCATATTCATTGTCGTCAAAGGGAAGAGTGAGTTCTCGAAGTTTCAGCATACATCAGATTTCTCGAGTCAGAAAAAATGAGGGTCGTTGGTATTCTCGCCTTCGCTTCTGCGTTTTTCGTTAATTCTATTGGTAAATATATAATATAATAAAATATTCCTATAATTTTTAGTAATTTTTTGATTGAAGCATTATCGCAGTCTATAATACTAAAATATTGAAAATAGTACAAATATAATTTGCGAAATAGACAATATTCGATGATTGGTGACTTATATTGCAGCCTCATTTTTATTAGCACTATGGGAATGTCAACATAAAGAGAAAATTTAGAATGAAATACATATTATAGTTATTAACTTTTTTGTTATGGAATAAAGATTATAGTTTTAATTATTTCTGAAAAAAAGTTTACTGTTAGTAATTGAAGCATCAGCAGAGATAACGTATAAAGAAAAATCTGTTTTTCTGGAATCTTTGTTTATTTTAATAATCATACAATGAACATGTACTTTTGAATAGAAATACCTTTGTTGATTTAACGTTATCTCTAACGAGGTGTTAGTTATTGCCATTAATGACACAATTTATATCACAATACATATCAGGAATATGTCAAAATCATTTACTCGCTCGAAAAAATTAATTTAAAAATTATGAGAATGAAAACTGGATAAGGAACATTTTGTTTTTCCACCGTCAAACACAAAAGAATTGAAAAACTATTTTTTATCCATCTGTAACATTGTCAATAATGACCACATACTTCTTTAATTTTGAATAAATATTCTATTATGTAATAAAGAACAATTTGATTATTGATCCTCATCCAGTTTTCGTTCTCATATTGTCATATTTTTATAAATTCTCAAATTCCAGTGCAAACACTTTTCGAAATTTTGTCATATCGAAGAATATATTTATTGCACATATTTGAGATTACCGAGAACGTTCTTACTACACTTTCATCATTTTGTAAAAAATCCCCAGTTTTTGAATTTATGAGATGGGGAACAGGATAAGGAACATTCTTTTTTCCCCGCTTCCAATCAGAAAAAAAATTACTAACGTTTTGATATCTTGAATGTCATGTTTTTGGGGAAAACATGCTTCCATAGTTTTATCAATATTTTATATTTGGAAACCTATCACAGAAAACCTTTTTTCCTTGATCCTGTAAAATTTAACTTTTGGTCCTTCCTCAGCAGGGTGGCCAAAGAAAAGGTTTTTGATTTTTTTGCGGCAGGCCCCGTCGCCGCATTTTCTTAGGTATTCAAAAAGTGAATAGGTGTAACCCTGAAGTTTTCTATAGGAATAAAGAAGGAAAAATATTTTTTCTTGTAAATTCTCTCCAAAATTTGAGAATGTAGAATAGATTATAGGTAATACTTTCATGTTCTCACGAGAACTGTTCAAGATTTATGAATTCTATCATCTATTTAATTAATTTGGAGAACGTATTTTAACTCGATTTGTTTTTTTATTGTTAAAAAAATGTATTTTTGTTCAAATCCAACTTTTAAATGGAAAAAGCTAGAAAATCGTACTTTCTTGCTAGCTTTTCAACAAGTTTCAAAAATTTAGCCTGAATCTTAGTATTATTCGTTCGAAAAATGTATTTTATTTATCTATTATTATTATTTATCATTGATTATTATGTATTAATAATCATTATTATTTATTTATTTTTATTCTATTCGATATCATATAATATTCCAAAATAATCGTATTTTCTGAATAATAATAACTATTTATTCAAAAATGTTCTTTCAAAGTAATCGTAGTGACGAATATGTGCATTTAGAAAATACCATCAATTTGCGATATTATAAGTTAAAAATTTTGTTGAAGAAATTAAAATTATTCCAGCAATTAGCAATAAGTTGCAAAATCTAAAAATTAGCAGAAAGTAATGAAACTTAATGAAAAAAATATTTAAAAAATAACGTTTTTCTAGCTTTTACCTGTAAAAAAATGCATTTAAACAATTATAAATTTTTAAAAGAGTAAATAAACAATAAAAATGAAAATAATTACTCTGGATATTCATGAATTAGGCCAAAGCATTAAGGAAATTCCATTATTACTGATATTATGAGATAATAAAAATAATAAAAATAGTTTAAACATTAAAAGATAACTTGTAAAAAGTTAGAATTAGGCTAAACTTTGGAAACTTGTTAAAAAATAACAAGGAAGGGCGATTACCTAACTTTTTCTGTGAAGAAGTTGGATTCAAAAAATGGTTTCAGCAATGTACAAACAACTGAAATAAAAATATACACTCTAAAAAATGGATTCAATCTTTTTATTTATTTATTTATGTGTATCTATGGAAAAATAAGAAAAAAGTAATAATTGATGGTAATATTGAGTTTCCCATATTATTTTAATGGGAATTTATTTTTTTGGGTAACCTAACAAGATTGGGCTGAGGGGAGTGCTGCAAAAAACTCAAAACTTTGCTTTTTGGTCCACCCTAGAGCACGTATAGAAAACTTCAGAAATTCAAAATCTAGAAAAAATCGCTCAAATGTTTTTAAATTGAAAATTTCATTTTTCATTACCGTCCAAAGAAGAAAAAATGTTCTCCTCGATTAAAAAAGAAACTTTTTTTTCGTTTTTAGCATGAATTATTTTTATTCGATAAATCAAAAGCTTCCAAGTATTTTTTAACGAATTTTGAATTGTTTAGACAATTTCGAATCGAAAAAAGTTAATACTTTTTGGGAAGAATAATACAGTTGATGAATGTCAAGAACAATATTTCACATTTAAAATATCTGCTGATTATTAAAACAGTTTTTATTTGTTTGAAATTTTTTTTCCTGTAGATCGTAAAAAGTTATTTTTTTCTTGAATCACTGACACAACTATCGAATTTTGAGAGTACAAATTGTTTTAGGGATATCTTCGAAATTATTTAAACAATTTCAATTTGGGAAAACAATTTCTTCCCCTGTAAAGCGTGAAGAGTTATTATTTTCTGGAATAAATGACACTACTGGAGAATGTTGAGAGTACTATTCTTTGTTCAGGGTATTTAGCAATTATTTAAACTTTAGTTACAGCAATCGAATTTAATTGCTTGAACAAATAGTCATTGTTAAGAAAATTAGTACTAAGTTCTGACTTGAGAAAGTACTGAACAAAAAGCACCATAGTGTAAGAGATTCCAAAGAAACTAGACTTTTTCCTAGCTTTCCTATTAAAAGACGCAAGGAAATGATTACTAATTGTTTAAAAAATTGTGAAATTTCATTAAAAAACAATATTCCTTTTGAAAATCGTTAATTGTGTCATAAATTGCAAAAGAATAACTTTTTATGATTTACACGAAAAATAGTTTCAACGCTCAGCATTCGTTGAATGCGTCCTTTATCAGAGAAAATAAGAACTTTTCACGTTTTACAGAAAAAAAAGTGGTTTATTTCCAGCAAATAATAACTTCTCATGATTTACAGGGAAAAATATTTTTTAAACAAATGAGAATTTTCAAAATTATTAACAAATTTAGTTTAAAAAAAATAATACTCTTGACATACATCCACTGTATTATTTATCCCAGAAAATAATAACTTTAGACAACTTACAGGGGGGGAAATTGGTTCAAAAAGTAATAAGAGGTTTTTGAATGTTGAAGTACTTGGTTGAAACTTCATTTTTCGGGTAAAAATTCATCTGTTTTAAAAAAATTTTAACTATTTTGTTGGAAACTCGTTTCGTTTCTGATTGGACATTGATCTTTTTTAGTTAAAAATACAACTATTTGATTGAAAATTCATATATTCTGTTGAAAATTAGTCTTTGCTGATAGGAAATTATTCTTCTTCATTCAAAAATAATCTTTTTGGTTAAATGTTGAACTCTTTTTGAAATTTAGTTTTTGCAGGATTCATCATTTTTGTTCAAAATTCTTCCTTTTTTGTTAAAATTTAATCTATTTTGAATAATTTCTTTTTAAAAAAATATCTCCTTTCGCTCCGCTGGGAAACGAACCACAGAACTTCCGATTGCCGGTCGGGTACTTTCCCATTAAGCTACTAGAAAGATCAAGAGAATAAACTTTTTTCAGAAAATACAGGCATTATTTTTCAAGGTGGTACATATCAAGTTTTTAAAGGAATCTGTATTATCATCAGAGAATAACAGAAATTTTTAACGTTTCTGCAGACTAAATGGAAATATGAATTAAAAATTATTTTAATTAATTTTTTTCTGAAAAAAGATCTTCTCCTTTCCCTCCGCTAGGACAAAATTCACAACAGAGCGAAAGGAGAAGATCTTTCTTCAGAAAAAAATTATTTAAAATAATTTTTAATTCATATTTCCATCTAGTCTGAAAAGACGTGAAAATTCCTGTTATTCTCTGATTATAATGCAGATTCCTTGATTAATCTATTTTGTTCAATATTAGTTTTTGTTTGATCAAGAATTAATTTTTTTATCTTAAAATGTAACGATTCCATTTTTAGTTGAAAATTCTTATTTTTTATTGAAAATTCATTTTTACGAGTTGAAAATTTAACTACTTGGTTCAAAATGTATGTATTTTGTTGAAAATTCGTCTATTTTGGTAAAAATAATTATCTTTTTCATTGTAAATATATATTTTTTGTTGCAAATTCGTCCGTTCGATTGGAAATTCCTATTTTTCATAAGTTCAACTATTTAGTTGTTAATGCAACTGTTTATTTGAAAAGTAATTCGTTTTTTGCAATTTTGTATTTTGGGGTTGCAAATTCATCTTTTTGGGTTACAAATTGAACTATTTTTTTTGTGAATGCAACATTTTCATATTTTGAATTATTCTTGATTCGTTACCGAAGCTTGTAGTACGGTCGTCTACGAGGGGGTGGTTAAAATAGCCCAAAATTAGTAACGTGGTTTATGTACGGTCCCTAACTGAATAAAAAATTCAAAATTAGTGACAAAATACTTGGAAACTTCCATTTACCGAATAGAAATGATTCATGTTAAAAAAAATTCAAAAAATACCATCTTTATCATGAATTTCATATAAAACTGCTATTTTAAATTTTTGGGGTTATATTCCGGGCACAGTCCAAGTGGATGGCGGAGGAGGGGGGGGTCAAAATTAAAATTTACTGCATGTAAGTTATTCCTTAAACATTTCTTAACATGTGACGAAACATTAGATTACAAAAAGATTAAAGAGTACTTCTTTTTTCAATTGTTTCGAGAACCGAGCTTTTCCGGAAAACGAACAAAATGGAGATCTGTCACCAAAAATCGAAAATCAAAGTTTTACACGTCTAAATTTGGATTAATTTATTCTCACATGCTACTTCTCAATTTCATTCAATAGCCACAAGATTTATTTGCACTAAAAACTTTCTTCTGATGTTTCAGTTTGCCCCTTCGGAGGGGGGGAAACCTCATCTGAGCCGAAAAATCGTGGTATGTCGGTACGTGAAATTAACATTGAGGAAAGATTTGGGCTGCATTACATGGACGAAAATAATCATTTACAACCACTCTTTGGTAAGAAATTTTTCTTAAGAAGGGGCAACAGCGTCGTTGGATGGGGTAAAAGCCTCCAGCCTGTTCAAGCAATGCGTAATCATCTAGGGCAGCCGTTTATATCAAGGAAAGGACAAAAGAAATTCTTTGAAGAACATGAAATGGAGGCTTATGGTGTTTATGGAAATATGCCATTTATACCTGATCGACACGTAGTAAAAAATGAAATGCTATAAAAAAGTAAATGGATCAATGGATTTCCTGAATATCAGAACTTGGTAAAACTATAGTTTCGGGTGAGTGAAGTTTTTGGTTAAAATGGTTTTTGATTATTTTAAAAATTCAGGGAGTTACTAAATGTTGAGTTTCGAGACCCATCTTTCATTGAACTCCAGAAACAACAATCAAAAATCCACTTGCACATATCTATTTTAAATTAATTAAAAAATACTTTCGAGCTAAAATTAAGTCAAATATATTTTTTTTGCCATTTATTTTTATTTTTTCCTATTTTTTAATTGAATTATCAAGGTCTATGAATATCACGCGACACCTGCAAAAATACCTAAAATTTAATAAGCGATTTGGAAGATACGGAGTCATGAAAAAAGTTGTATCTCAAAATTATAAATCCTGTAACACACTGAATTAAAAAAAAAAACTATTTTAGCCACAAAGTTTTCTCACTCAACACTCAAGTTTTATGAAGTTTCATCAAAGTTGCTGGATCCCCCTCCAACTATAATATTCAGGAAATAGATTTACCAAAATATATTATGTTCATCATTGTAATATAATAATGTTTGGAGGTAAATTACTCGCTCTGAACATTTTAATCCAATGTCAAATGAAGAATTATATTTTGCAATAATGAAAAAATACAATTCAATGAAATAAACATCCAAAAAACAATTATATGCTTTTGTATTTTTTGACCTATTAACTTAAATAGAAATTGATTCAAGTATGCAGTTTCACTCGCGGGAAGAGACGTTCAAAAAAGATTTTTAAATTGCAACATTATGTGAATTTATACCGCAGTTTCTGTTATCATGCACCAAAATTTATTTTTGAGATTTAGCCTACCAAAAATATTCAGTGATATTTACTTAATGCGATTATAAAGTATTGTCAAATGGTTCTCAATCTATTTTTCATTTTTAATATTCGGTTTAATTTTTAGTTCAAATTATGATAAATATTTTTCTTAGTTTAAAGTTTAAAACTAACTTTAATTATAAGAAAATCCTCTCAGAGTATCCTCTTTACCTTATCTTCATTTTCTCACTTCTCGAAACATAAACTTCTCATTAATTTAATCCATAAATTCATTTAAAAATGCATTTAAAAAAGCATATCCGAATAATTGACGTACACTTTATTAGGCTCTCATTTTAAAAAGAACTGATTCTATAACTTGTTTACTCAACTTTCTTGCATAAAATTGTTTTAAATTTATATCAGCATAATGTACTGCAAAACTTTTCCCAAAAAAATTTAATTATTCTTTCGATTTCTGATTTTTTAGAATATTTTGTGGAATTTTTTCACGTGAAGAAGGCAAAAAATTATATAATTTGAACTGGAAGAAGGATGGATGAAATAGAGTGCCTTTTCAAAATCACACACTCGTAAAGAGATCCCCTTAGGTGATCTAATCTCAATTTTTCAAGTTTGGCAATAGTTTATAACAGGAAAAATAATTATAATGATGGAATATTTTTGTCAGATATTTGTATTTTATCATTCTGATTATTCCTGTTTGAATTAAGAATGTTCATAAGAATGACCGTACAACCTCATGAGGATTTATTGTATTTATCTTAAAAAATAATAAATTAAGGAGCCTATTTGCACAACAATTCATTCAGAATATTTGACTGATTTTCAAATAAGGAATGTATGTTGGACACGTTCTAAATTATCTATCATTATAATTCTTGCATAGCAAATGGCATATACATTTTATATACTATCATCACTTTTTGACACAAAAGCTAATTCTCTTTTATTTATTTTATTGTATCTCCTATTCCCAGTTAAAGATAAATATTAGAAAGCTTTATTTTTGACAAATATCTCAAATAAATTATGATTTGAGAATTATGACTATTTGTCCGCTTTTGACGTAGGTAGAGAAGTAATAATTAATCTGAAAGACTCGTACCATTTATAATTATTATTAGTATAATTTACTACATTATTTACTAAAGCAGGGTTACTAAATTGTTTACCACCTCTCCCTCGGATTATGTACGGAAGTGGAACTTGGAATACCTAAGACTCAGGTAAATGAAAATCTTATAAAAATCTTTTAACTGAATTTCTATTTATTCTTATTCACGCATCTTAAAAGTGGAATAAAGGAAACATTTAATAGTTTATTTTCTATATAATTTGCTAGCAGACAAAAATTTATCATACCATGTCGCTTGAATTCTATTCGATGAGACTTTTGATGTTCATCAATTATATTCAATGATGTGACCCGACAAGGGTGTCCCTTTCCGCCCCCAATGTACATAAAACGTTTCATCTAAAGCGTCAAAAACCGAAAACTGACAAAATGACACCTAAATCACATGACCTTGCTCTGAAATACCTAACAGTCCCTTTGTATGCTTGAAATATGCTTTTCAGAAAACCAGTAAAAATGGTTTTTTTCCGGTACCGAAAGTGTGTACACTTCGTTTATTAAATTATTTTATAATATATAGGTAATAATTAACATTATAATGATTATATGATTTTCCTTCTCTCATTATGACTTCTGATAAGCATCACTTGAAGCATCAGAAAACCGAACTTGACTTGAGTTCTATAAGAAAAAGATTAATGACGATCTTGTAACTCTTCGTAAAAGCAACAATTAACTCTTTAGATTTTTTTGTAATGTCGCATAGTTTGGCCGGAAAATTAAATTTTTCATTTCTTAAAAAGCGTTATAGCGATTGAAATAAGAACAATACGTCTTAATAAAAAATAGCCTAAAGTTTTGTATTTCTTTAAAATATGAATTATTTATTTTTCTATCTCGCATATGTTTTTCTGGAAAATGACATTTTTATTTTTCAACAAGTATTATCACGATTGAAAGAAAAAATATTCTTCTGATCAAAAATGCTTTCAACTAAATTTGTAAATCTTGCTAATATGATAATTTTTCTCAACATTTTTTGCCCGGGCAATTTCTACACGAAATATGAATATCGTTTTCACACAAACAGAATTATTTGAAAGTAAGATTAGGTGAAATTTGTCACAAGGAGATAATTTTGTATGCAAGAAGATTCTTTTTGAAACAAATGAAAATCCTCTTAACTTTCAATTCAAGAGGAAATTCCATTTTTCAAGAAACATCCTTTTGACACAAAAGGACGTTTCTCTGGCTGTTAGCCACTAAGGTTAAATGTTCAAGAATGGAACATTTAAATTGAAAAATTATCAAGCTTCTTTGTAGGGAAGCCCTCATTCTGGAAAAAATATGGCAGAAGACTTTTGTCCCAAAAAGGTTTATATTGGATATCTTTTTAGAAACATCACAAATAACTATATTGAATTTATATGACTTACAAAATGATTCGATTTTTTATGGTTTAATATTATATGTGGGCGTCCGCATGAAAAGGGCCCTTATGACCAGTTCCAGTTTAGGAGTTATTCACGTTTTTCTAAGTTGAGGTAGGTCAAAATTATAATTTTTCGGTTTGAGTGGAGGATGATACTGGGACATATAGTGAATGAATTGGGATAATATTCATATTCAGATGGTAACCGGAAGTGAGAATATTTCATGTTTAAAGAGAAAATATAACTTGTGTGCTAATGGTACTCGCCAAGTTTAGATGCGTTTTTCTCGAAAAACAGCTTTTCGAAGTTCTAGCTTCAAAAATGCCCCGGTGACTCATTTTTCAACTTTAAGCGTTCATTTTGTCAAATTACGTAAAATTGTCATTTTTGTCATTTCGTCAAATTACTGCATTGCAAATAGGCTCATTAATTTATGAGTTTAAGATAAACACAAAGACAAATTTTTACCAGGTGTGACGCTCATTTATATCAATATTCTTAACTCTGCGATACGTGAAGCAAATTAAACGGATGAAGCAACGCAATGTAAGAAACATGCTATTTACGCTTCTCTAAATTGTACATATATATATTGTAAATCTGTACCATCTCAATGCCTTTGAAGAGGAAAACAGATGAATGAAATACAAATATCTCACAGAAGCAAGGTTATTGCCTTTAAATCATTCTGCAAACAGTAAAATAATATGAAAGGAGGAATGTTATAGCGACTAGTATATATTTTTGCAGAATATTAATTAGTTACACTACGTCAACGACTTCTTTACACATCACTTTCTTCTAATTAGAAGAAAATGAGCGTCGATGGTAATTTGGTATTCACTTTCGCAGTTCTCGTTAATTCTATAATTGGTAAATATATAATATTATGATATATATTAAATTAAAAATTCATATTCTCTTAATGCAGAATATTTGCAATTTTTTAAAAACTTTCAGATCATATTAGTGTTTTTCACAGGCAATTTTTTTTTTAAACAAAACTCATGAGATTTTTAAGGTTTATAGTATTTGAACAATGTTATGTTAGGTTAGCGTTTTACAGTAAACATTTTTATTTTAAAACAAAAACATTATAATATGATCAAGATTTAGAATCTTTTCACAATTATAGATAATGTTAGTGTATTTTGTCGAAAATTGATACTTGCAATTTAAAAAAAAAATTCAAAAACCGTTTACAAAGTTGAACAATTTCAGGTTATGTTAGCGTCCTACACCAAAAATTGGTGTTTTTCACAAAAATCACTAGATTTTGAAAGAGATTTGCAATTATGAACCATTTTCTGTTATGTTAGTATTTTTGGTGAAAATCATTGGTATTTTTGAAAAAATCATTAGATTTGAAGTATATTTACAATTCAAAAAAACTCAAACTTATGTTGGTATATTTCACCTGAAATTGGTATTTTCGAATAAAAACTAATTAGATTCCAATTCAACGAGTTTTGTTTAAACTAATGAAATTGACAAGGCTGAAATTATTCAAAAATCATTAGATTTTGAAAAAGATTCATGATTTTTAAACAATTTTAGGTTGCGTTGGAGTTTTACATCTTAATTTAGCATTTTCAAACAAGAATCATCATAATTTGAATAAGATTCATAATATTTTTACAATTTTAGATTATATAAAGCTTTTCCGCGTGGAATGATTATTCGCATTTTTAATGATAAATTATTAGATTAGCAAACAATTATAATTTTGCAACAACTGATGTAAGCCGGTTTGTTGGGACACCGACTTAATCACAGGAGGCTGCGTGTATGGTGTACATTGCGGTGGTTGTGGGCACGTGCCGAGTTGAGCGTAGATAAGGCGCCAGCCGGGCGCTAGAGTGGCGCTAGCCAGG
>CAKNYM010040937.1:0-12078 GCA_932195095.1 Andricus curvator
ATCGTTTCTTCTTTTGGATTTTGAGAATGCTGTAACTCTGAAAATTTTCATTTTATCGAAAAATGTCATGAAAATAAAATTGTTGAATTTTTGATCACTATAAGGGGCCGTATATATAATTTCCCAATTTTGAAAAAAAATGGTCTAAAAAATTTTCAAAATGCTCTCACTTTTTGAATTTTCACCCAAAATGGTTGGCTAACGAACTTGACCTTTAGTTTAAAAGACTAATATAGGATACCAAAGGCCAATCGAATCAGTCAATTCTTTCGAAAGTTATCGTGTTCACAGGCAGACATACATACATACATACAGACAGACACAATTCGTAAAAACCTGTTTTTTGGGTTCAGGGGGTCTCAAAACGTGGACATTTGACAAAAACCGGGGGTGTCAAACTTTACACAAATCTAATACCTTCTCTAGATGAGAATGTAAAAATTATAAAGTGCAACATTTTCATTCTATATAATAAAAAATATATATTCAATTACCTTTATCGTTTTTAAAACAAATTACGCGTCAAAATTAAATATTTTCTTGAGGGCCAGATCTATTAGATGGAATGAATAAACTAAGCTCGGTCTTGATTTAATTGCAATTTCAGTTGCATTTTTAAATAAAGGAATTTATTTTTACAACAAAATTTTAAATAATTATTAGGAACATAACCATCCATTAGTTTTTTTCATTTAGATTTTTCAAAGTAACATTCCTTAAACAGATAGCCAATTTAATAATAAAAAAATCATTCCAAATATTTTGAGGTAATACAAAAAACACGAGTTAGATTCATTATGCAACAACAAAAATTAATTTTTGACCATATAACTAATTTTCTAACGAAGGAAAACAAATTTTTCACCAAAATAGTTACATTTTCAACCAAAAAAGATAAATAGTTGAACTTTCAAACAAAAAAGACGAATTTTCAAGAAAATGCTTAAATTTTTAAACGAATACTTGTATTCTCAACGTACAAATATGGATTTAAAACTAACTATTAGAGTTTTAAAACAATAATGATTAAACAATGACCTCAGATAGTTGCATTTTTATATAAATTGTTACCCAAAAGACGATTTTTTTAGCAGACAGTTGAATTTTCTACAAAAAAGTTAATTTTCAAACAAGAAAAATGAGTTTTCACCAAAAAGTAAGATGAATTCTTCAAAAAACAGTTCAATTTTTTACGAAAAAGTTCAACAAAAAAAATAATAATAAACAAAAATATAATTAACAACTTTCAAATGCAAACTTTACCAACGTCGAATTCCGAAGTTAATTTGAATTGACTCATATGTACATGACTTATATTAACGTGAATTATACGTATATGTGCTTGACAGTGCTTTTATTCATATTTGAAAGTTCGCTGGCAATCAAATAGAAACACGAATTGTGTACAATTATCCCAAAAAAATCACCTAATTGCTAGTAAGATACAAAATCGTTTTAAACGTCTGTAGTGTTGCGTCACTAAGGGTTTGCCGTTCTTTTTCAACTGCCTGACCGCTTCCATCTCACTTATTAATTTTTCATATCTTTCTGATGTAATTAACTCACTTTCCGTTTTTCCGCTTATCCTGTCCATTATTTTTTTCCAAATTCGTATTTTGAGTTATTATCCAACGGCCAAGCCACGCTGAAAAAACCAGTTCTCGTCAGATCACTGAAGTTAAGCAGCGTTGGGCGCGGTTAGTACTTGGATGGGTGACCATTCGAGAATACTGTGTGCTGTTGGCATATTATGGGTGTGGTGAGCCCAAACTTGTAGTTATTTATAACTACAAGAAAAATATCCACCTAGAAACACTACCCGAATCGGGTAGTGTCACGCCTACCCTGAAAGGGAAAATGGCTTAATGGTATACATACATCCACTAATTCACAGTTAACATTTGCCATGGTGCCCATAATATGATAAATATACCACTACTCTCTTGGGGGGGGGGGGACTTTTTTCTATTGGTTGAAGAAAGTTATGGTAGGAGATTTTGGATGCATCAACAGTTCGTGTAAAAATAAACAGATGCAAATATTACATAACTGATACGTACCTGTGGAGACTTTTTTCTACCTTGAAAATTCTAAATAAAACAAATAATCACATAACAATAACAATATTTATTATATCGTCTTTATCACTTTTTAAGATTAATTATCTAGTATATGATGCCTGTTTTTTTTTCATCCTTGACTTTGATCAGGATTCTGTGCTTCTGAATGTGCCTCAACAAAATTACTAGTTTTTTATCACAAAAAGGACTTTTTTTTGCAAAACTAAGTGTCTTTATTTAAAAACACAACTGAAAATTTCAATTGAAAATTAATATGTTTAGTAGAGAATTCAAGCATTTTATTCAAAATTCGTTTCTGTTGGTTGAAAATTCGTTTCTGTTGGTTGAATGCAGTTAGTTTTTATTTCTAATTAAAACATTTCGTTTTTTTCTGAATATTAATTATTAAATTTTTTTTTCAATTCATCTTTTTAGGTTAAACATTTTAGTTGAAAGTGGAACTACTTTCTGAAAAGTTCATTTTTTTAGCTAAAAATTCATAACTTTAGTTGAAAATTCGTTTTTTGTTGTTAAAAATTAATTTTTTCAACTGAAAATCTAAATAATTTGTTGAAAATTCAAATTATTTGTTGAAAATTAACTTTTTTGTTGAAAATTCATTATCTGGTAATTTTGAATAATTTTACTATTATTACATTGGCTATCTGTTTAAAAAATGTTATCTTAAAAAATCTAAATAAAAAAAAATAGTTATGTACCTAATATTTATTAAAAATTTTTAGCAAATGTTGACATAACGAAAACAATAACAATAATAATTATATCGTCTTTATCACTTTTTAATATCAGTTATCTAATATATGATAACTGTTTTTTTTCATCCTTGACTTTTACCAGGATTGTGTGCTTCAGAATGTTCCTCAACAAAAATACTAGTTTCTCATCACAAGAATAAATTTTTTTATTCCCCAAAAAGCGTTCTCTGTATCTAAAGACAACTAGAACGGGTTCGGAACGTTTCAGTTTTGCCCCACCTAGGTGGGTGCATTTGAGAATGCCCACACCTAGGTCGGTGCACTTAAAAGCGCTCTCACTTAAAGTCGGCGTCAAAAGTACGCGACCCCCACTTTGATCGCTTGCAACTCGTTCAAAAAAAATCACAGAAAATACTGACCAGGTACACGTGAAGGCTTAAGGTCTCCTGAATTGAACTTTTTTTAAGCCTCGACTTTCGAGGCTTCCCAAAACGAGCTCGAAGTCTTGAAAAATCTGAAAAAACTCACAGACACTCCTTAAGGTGTCTTGAATGCAACGCAGTTTTCCAAATTTCGAAATATGAATTTGTTTACTAATTACAGGCCATTTTTCACAAACAAATCATCTTGGAAGGAAATAATGATAGGAAGTTGTTTTATGGCTTAAAAGGTGCATTTTTGTAACATGATTCAAGCACATTTTGAAAAAATGAAATTAGATCAATATTTCGCGAGAAAATGCTTCAGGAATATTTCATGATTTAATGAGAGTAGCCACCCTATAAAAAGTGTTAGAAAAAAAGTATCCATTTCACTACAATAGGGACCTCATAAGCAGGGGGAGACCGGCTCACTCGCAGGTCAACAAATGGGAGGGAAAAAGGCAGGGACGTCACAATATCTTAAAGTTCTAATAGTACGGGGCCCTGGAATTTTTTTAAATACGACTTTTGCCATTGATAAACAAATAATTGTTTATAATAAAATCTTGCTGTTGCCACTTTTGATTAATTTTTGGCGATTTTTTAGTACTTCCATGGCATAGAAGTGACTTTAATTGATATAAATATGTGTAATATATTTTTTATCAATAAACAATTAGTTTTGTAAGAATTGTTTATAACAAAATCCTGCTGTTGCCACTTTTGATTAATTAATAACTTCTATGCCATGAAAGTACTAGAAAATCGCCAAAAATTAATCAAAAGTGGTAACAGCAAGATATTGTTATAAATAATTGTTGAAAAACCATTTGTTTATCAGTAAAAAGATATAATACACACTTTTATTGCATGAAAATAACTTTTTCTGCCAGAAAATTACTCAAAAAGTACTTAAAAGCTGTAGTGCAAATTTTTTGTTATAAAAAATGATTAAAAAATATTTGTTTATTGATAAAAAATATATTACATATACTTATATCAATGGCAATCACTTCTATGTCACCAAAGCATTAATAAAGGGGGGAAAATTAATCAAAAGTGGAAACAGCAAGATTTTGTTATAAACAATTCTTACAAAACTAATTGTTTATTGATAAAAAATATATTACACATATTTATATCAATTACAATCACCTCTATGCCATGAAAGTACTAAAAAATCGCCAAAAATTAATCAAAAGTGGCAACAGCAAGATTTTGTTATAAACAATTATTTGTTTATCAATGGCAAAAGTCGTATTTAAAAAAATTCCAGGGCCCCGTACTATTAGAAGTTTAAGATATTGTGACGTCCCTGCCTTTTTCCCTCCCAGCTGTTGACCTGCGAGTGAGCCGGTCTCCCCCTGCTTATGAGGTCCCTATTGTAGTGAAATGGATACTTTTTTTCTAACACTTTTGATAGGGTGGCTACTCTCATTAAATCATGAAATATTCCTGAAGCATTTTCTCGCGAAATATTGATCTAATTTCATTTTTTCAAAATGTGCTTGAATCATGTTACAAAAATGCACCTTTTAAGCCATAAAACAACTTCCTATCCTTATTTCCTTCCAAGATGATTTGTTTGTGGAAAATGGCCTGTAATTAGTAAACAAATTCATATTTCGAAATTTGGAAAAGTGCGTTGCATTCTAGACACCTTAAGGAGTGTCTTCGAGCTCGTTTTGGGAAGCCTCGAAAGTCGAGGCTTAAAAAAAGTGCCTCAAAACCCCTGTTTTTTGGCACGTTTTACATCAGCGCTCATGCAAAAAATTTGTTAGAACAACAATATACATATCGTTCAATTCAGGAGACCTTAAGCTTTCACGTGTCTTAGGTGCGTGCGGTTTAAACGCCCATTGGGCGTTTTCGGGTTCGGAGCCTAACATATACACTTATTCGAGATAAAAATGTCGAAATGTGACCGTGTAGTTCTACTTTACAGTACGCTCAGGTGCCTCTATGCATGAAAAGAGCACTTTCCGAAGTCATATCTCGTGACCTATCAGGGCTAGGATCTTGTTTTTTTTTTAAATTCAGTTTTTAGTCAAGAACGGAATAAAAATGGAATTTTTGAAACCTTGCAATTCCCAAAATAATAAGACTAAAAGACTTAATTTTTTTTAGATGTATGCAGATTTTTGTAAACTATTTTATCCTCTGGTATCATCAACGCAAACTGAACCTGACACGATTTATTTTGAAAAAACTAAACTCCACTTTTTTGCCCGCAAAAACAGGGAGAAATGGCCAACTTTTAGGGGTCATAACGTATGACCTATTACAGGTAGGATATTGTTCTTTTTTTGTAATCACAGAAAATTGAGTCTACTTTCACTCACCTGTGGAACACTTTTCCGTGCAGTAATTAGGTGCAAAGGAACACAGTGTTTTTTGAAATTTAGTAATTTTTCGCTAAAAATAAAAAAAGTGGGGATTTTTCAATATATCATAACTCGAAACCTATGGAAGATAGCGGATTATTCTTTCAACAAAATTTTTTCATAATTTTGTGCTCTTTCTCCTTCCTGTAGGACATTTCGCACTAAAATGCAATGGGAATTATCCGTCCACCCAAAGTAACTTTTGGAACTGTTTCACACAAAAAAATCACGGTTTGGCAATTGATATAGTCTAGCATTTTCGATATGTTAAAAGGGACCCCTTAACGAAACTTTCTCATAAAAAACATTGGAAGAAGGATTTTTTTTGGAACCAAACTACAGTAGCCGCTTGGTGTCTTTACTGGATTCTTATAAACTTGAAAGATCATTCGATGTAGGCGAGTTTATACTTGTTTTCGTTTTGACATTGATTTAGGGTGGATTTCCTGATTCACATAATTTGGTAACATTTGAGGCGTACCAGGTTAAATTTAGCATTCAAATGTATTAACAAGTTTTTTTTTGTCTCTAGTCGCGGGCCGTGACAGTATGTTCAGCGGGTTGCGATTCTAGATTTTGAGTCTGTTTTTTATTTGAAGTTTGCGTATAATATTCCGGTATTTTCATTACGTCGAAATCTACAAGTTACACTGTAGGGACTGGAAATTCAACTGGATAAGAACAAGTGTTTTAAATCTTGAGGTAGACTTTTTCATGAGTATTTGTTACTTTTGCTTTTCCTAAAAATATTCCACTATTAGATAAAAGTTCAGGAATAAAACCGGTTTCTTTTTCATTATTTTTAACATGGAAATGAACATCAAAAATTGTTCTTGCTGGGATGGTGATTACTTCTTGAGCATTAAACAGGTAATATATATTTTTTTCATTTAATTCCATTTGTCTCTTTTCGCAGTTTATCTTTACGTTGTTTTGAAAAAAATCTGTCCCTATAACACAATCGCAATCTACAGAAACTTCAATGGGGATTATATTGAAAATTGTTGGAAATTTAAAAATATTAATTGTTATTTGACCATGTATACCATGTATACTGGGTGTTCGTTAATTCTTGTTGTTACATACGACGCCTTCAGAATTATAAATAATTATTTGAGTCTAATAAAAATTAAGGCCTCGCATGTAATATTAGAAACTAGGGAATCAGGTTACAGGAAAGAAGGCTCTATGAATTCGCTGAGCAATCCTTTTTCAAAATTCAGTGATCAGGTCACAATAATGCTCAGGTGACCCACATATTTCAATATATGGTCAAAATACCTTATCAGCAATTTCACAAGGCAACACCTGTCTTGACTAAATCTTTTTTGATGAGATAAAATCTTTACAAGGAAGATCAAAAATTTCTTAATTCCAAACCAAAAGAATTAAGAAATTGCTGACTTGAATTAAAAGAAGACTTATCTTGTACGCACATTTTGCAATCTAAGGAGCATCATCTGCCAAAATGATCAGCAGTTGTTCAAGAAATTAAGAAACTGCTGACCTGAAATAAACAAGATAAATCTTATAATCTCATAAGATTAATGAGAATATAAGAGGAAAAATGGAACACCTTTGGATATAAAAAGGAAAATAATCTCAAACCAAGAAGAGTTAATCATCGAGAGCAAAGCTTGAGGTATATCGTAGATACGAAGTATTGTCTACCCTTGCTAAGCTCGAGACAGAGAGAGAGATAATGTTCATGATTGTAAAGAAGATTTTTTTGTTGGCATTAGGGTCGATAATGTTTTGTTTTGTGTTCTACAATTAATTTTTAAACAGATATCTATTTGCAAGTAAATTAAAGTTAGATTTTCTATGTTTCATCCCGGACTGACTCACTGGACTCGTCAGTAAGGTTATGTGAGTCAGTCCTACTTTATAAATTTTAATTGATCTAAATTCATTGTAATGTATATTTTTCAAAACAAAAAAATTTCGTTCATAAGTTTGTAAATTTGATAAATTTTGCAGTGAATAATATAGTGTTTCTCAACCACGGATAGGGGTTGAAACTTAATATAATTGATATAAATTTTGAATTGATTTTTTTTAAAACACAACAAAAAATTATATATTATTCGAGCCACGGATAGGGGCCAGAACTTAAATTAAAAGATCATCAATTACCAAGTTGAAGAGAAATTATTACTATTTTATTGAGTTGATTGGTGATCAAAAAAACCAAATTTTACACTTATCCTCAGTAATTTTCTTTCTTCTTCTTCTCTTCCATATATTATTCTTCCTACAACTGCGCGAATTGAGGCTTAGTTTGGACGTCGCTAAGTTATCACATGTAATATAACAACACTGAGACAAATTGTTTTTTGAAAAATCAATTCAAAATTTATATCAATTATATTAAGTTTCAACCCCTATCCGTGGTTGAAATACACTATATTATTGACTGCAAATATTATCAAATTTACAAACTTATAAACGAAATTTTTTTGTTTGAAAAATATACATTATAATTAATTAAGATCGATTAAAATGTATAAGGTAGGACTGACTCACATAACCTTACTGACGAGTCCAGTGACTCAGTCCGGGACGAAACATAGAAAATCTAACTTTAATTTACTTGCAAATAGATATTTTTTCAAAAATTAATTGTAGAACACAAAACAAAACATTATCGACCCTGATGCCAATAAAAAAAATCTTCTTTACAATTATAATAATGGAGTCAATTAAAAACGAGATCTTACGAAAAAACAGCAAAGATGTCATCTAATTAATAGCCATAATCTCTTTGCATGCCACGTAAAGGTCAACGTGTGACGGGACAAGTAAACTTTCGGTGGTTTGTGTGACGGGTTTTCGTAGGGGTTTCCTTCTCCGCCGCAATTGACGTATCTGGTCAAGAATGTATCTTTTGCCTCGCATCTCAAACTGAGGTACAAAATCTCTCAATTCTTGCCAGAATCTAATAAAAGAAGGGAGTACGGCCCTAGTCGTGAAACTAACCGACGCGCGTCAAATCGGCTCTAGCTTTTTTTGTAATTTAATCTGGTTTTATGACTAAAGTTTATAGTAAAAGTGGAACCAATGATCTCGCTAAAACGTTTTCTATCGATTTTAGTCATTATATTGCCTGTCAATGATCGCAAAGTTGTTAACAAAGTAAAATTGTGATTCCAAACCTGTGGATTGAGTTCTAATGAAAGTCTCGTACATATATAGTGACCACATACACCAAACGTGAGTGACGTGAAAGCCTCAGAAAAGTTCCAGGAGAAAATAAAACAGGAGACAAAATGCATCATGAAAGCAGGAATAGAAAATATACTGGAAGACGTTAAAAATAACAGAATGAGTATCAAGGAGATTGAAGGAGAGTACAAAATTATGAAAGACAAAATAGCAAAGCAGTCAAAGTTTATCGACAAATCTAACATGATGAAAAATGTTATTACATGTGGGTTATATGAATCCTCAGAAGAATCGTGACACTCACTGTTTGTCATAGTTCAAAATCTTCTTGGTACAGTAATCTACATAAACCATGACATGGATCGAGAAAGTCGCATCGCATACAAACTTCTTCGCCCAACATTAAAAAAACTAAGAAAATCAGGAATCCGTGCGACTGCCAAAAACAACCAGCTATGGATTAGTACCGAATCTTACACAAAACAAACAGAGCAAAATGCGAGTGATACAGGAAAAGCATCCAAAGCCGATACAAACTCAGCTCAAAATGAGGTTCGCATCTCCAATGAACGAAAAAGAGCCCTAAAGTATGAAACTGCATCCAAGTTGAGAAAAAAAGAAGAAGAAAAGCCTGGCAGCGTAGACAAATACATCCAAATAGGCAACCAAATAAGCAACTCCCGAGAGGACGAAATCACGAATAAACAAGCTGTAACGGCGCTAACAGAATGACTCCCCTTGGAACCAAGCAGCAGAAAAGAATCACACAGCGTCCACACCACCAAACCTATCACAGACTGAAGGAACAAATTGAAGAACTTCAGTGAAGTTCCAAAGTTCACCCATGAAATAGAGAACAATAATAGAATCAGTTTTTTGGACGTAGAAGTAATTAAGGGTCAGGAAGGTAATATTATTACCAATTGGTATAGGAAAAGTACATATTCAGGTAGAATTTGAAATTTATTTTCGGCTCATCCTTTTCAAAACAAAATTGCAGTAATCAAAAACTTGGTTGACAGAGCTCTAGGTTTGTCCCACATTTCATTTCACAAAGAGAATTTGTATATAGTTAGGAATATCCTTTTTCTTAACCTTTCGAGGACAACGTGGGGTGTATGGCCACCCCAACGGAACAAAAAACGCATATTCCCTGTGTACAGGTTGCAGGAAGGCTTCCCGCTTTGAGTACCTTCTCTTTCAGTATCACTTAAGCCCCTGACGCATTTTTTTTGCTTCTTCTTTTTTTTTTTCTTTTTTTTTTATTGTAGGTATTTGGGATTGAATCCAAGTATTTCTCGAAACCCGGAAATACGCCATTAAAAATTTATACGCAAAAAACAGAGTGGGGCGTGCAAACACCCCACGTTGCTCTATACGTCCCACGATTCCACGTTGTCCTCGAAGGGTTAATCATTACCCACAAAAGTTGATTGAGCAACATATAACAATTAGAATTCAACAAATCAAAAACAAACAAAGTAACATTTTATCTATAGATAATCAGGAAGAATTGAAAGAATATAGTTCTTTCAATACTTTTGTTCTTCCCTTTTTTGGTCAAATTTCGAAAACTATTGAATTTATGTTAGAGAAATTTAATATTCATACTATTTTCCGTATACCATTTAAAATGGATTCAATAATAACTTTTGGTAAAGATCCTTAGGATAAATTTGAAAAAGGTGGTGTTGTTTACAAGATCACTTGCAAGATCTGTAAGATGACTTTCGTGGGACAGACTGGCAGACTTCTTAATACTATGGTGGAGGAACACAAAAGTGATGTTCGTTTAGGACGTTGTTATAAGAGCTTTCTTGCTAGACATACGAGAGGGTTTTTTTGATGTTGACCATGAGGTTGACTGGGATAATGTTGAAATTTTACACAGTGAAAGTAATGAGAGAAAGAGAGAATTCATGGAAATGCTTTATATTAAAAAAAAATCTGCCCGCTTCGCGGGCACATTCTCATCGCGTTCTTCGCGCGCGGCTCGCTTCGCTCGCAAGTTTCAGCGCGCCTAGGGCGCGCACCTGTTGGATATCGCGCTTCGCGCTCGATTATATGTTTATCTCGCGCTTCGCGCTCGATAATGCATTCACCTCGCGCTGCGCGCTCGGACACATTTGTCGTCTAGGTTTTCACACTTCGTGTGCTCGCTATTGCGCGCTTCGCAGGCTAATACTCTCTTAGTAAGCTTCATCGTTATGACCTGCTTTTGGTTTAATTATGTCAGTTTTACATAAAAATAAGAACTAATTTACTTAAGGTTCTATCGACCTTAAGGAACACATTCTCATCACGACACTCGCGCTTCGCGCTCGATATTTGGTATGATCATCATGTGAACCTCGCGCTTCACGCTCGTTTCTGTTCATCGTATAATAGAAACCCAAAAGTTTGAGCGCGCTTGCTGCGCGCAATTTGGTCGTCGCGCTTCGCAACGACCATATGTTATGTTCAATGTTCTTCAGATAAAAAAGACTAAAGTTGTATTTGATTTAAAATGAAGAAGGTAATTCCTTTACTTCAGCGTATATTTCCGTATCTTTATAATAAATCCTACAATCAGAAAGATTTTTTTCCAACTACTCCACCGAGCAAGTCACGCCTACCCCGAAAGGGAAATGGCTTATAATGGTATAATAATCTGAAAAGGGGAGAAAAAATGTATTTAAGTCGTTTTTGGAACATATATCTTGCTTTTTCATTCATAATCAAACCGACCACTTGACTACCATGTGATTCCCTATCTACTCCTGACCATATTTAAAAACCTCAATCAAAGTTTCAGTCCATTCCGAGGCTACTTTATTGTTTGTATTATTCATGTTTAGATTGTACACCCAACTACCACCTTTATGCGCGAAATTTGTTTTGCGAGTCGAAATCATGCCCAAGTTAAGTAGTGATTCGTCGTATAGTGGAGAGTCCAGTTCTTACGTCAGTCCCACCAAAACTTCTGTTACGGGGGGAGGGGGGGGGGGGCGAGGACAAGGAATGGAAACCGAGAGAGTCGCAATTAGTTGATGTTTTATACTGAGAAGGTCACCAGCCTTCAGCAGCGTTGTATTAGATAGGAGTTCATATGTTTCGAACCTGCGCATTCCCGGCCCACCTCTAAACGAGGAACCAATAACTCTTTTTTTTTTAAATATATATATATATATATATATATATATATATATATTCATTTCGTCTATTTGGAACATACTCCTTGAAATATAAATGTAATAGTCGAATTTTTTCACAGAAATTATTTTAGTAAACAAAGATCAAAACGCATTCTGAAATAAAAGTCAGATTTTCAGTCAGAATAAATTGTTTGAAT
>CAKNYM010040937.1:22078-33727 GCA_932195095.1 Andricus curvator
ACGACAACGACAACGACAGACAGACAGACACCGACGTAAAAACCATTTTTTCTGACTCAGGGGGCCTCAAAACGTCGACATTTGATGGAATCCGCGAAAGACATTTTTCACATAAAACCAATACTTTCTCATTATGATGAGAATGTAACAAAATAAGTTGTCTATTAATTTAAAAACTGATTTGGATAAATGAAACAAAAGTTATTCTAGTATGATTAATTACATTTGGCAGTACGTTTTCAGGGGTCTTGATTTTCTCTCATTTCTTGTTTGTTTATAACGGATTTGTCTTTTGACCCACATTCAGTTGTCAGGTATCGAAGTGATAGCGTCGTTATTTCGTTGCTGTTCCTACCTGCTCTAATTTTTCTTGCCTTGATAAGGGTGCTGTGTGAGCACCGAAACGTTGGTAAATATTGTGCATTCTTTTATATTGTGACTTGATAATAATAAAAATAAAAAAGAGAAGGAGTGGGATGTGGTTGGTTGCCTTCTCATTTTTCTTTCCTCTTTTTTATTTTTGTGCAAAAAAAAAAAACAAATTTTTTTGTCTTTAGGAATTGCAATAGGAGCATTTTGTGGTGTTTGTCCAAATTTGATCGTTGCATTCTGGTTTTGTTTTCAGGAGTTCTATACATTAACTTGATTATTGGACGTTAAATGGGATTTTAAATTTGATTTTAATCTAATATAAAATTCTTAAATATTCAGTTCCAGTAACACCGGAGCACCAAACGAAGCAAGGTATATCTTTTTGGAATGTTAGTCGCATATGCAGTATATTCAATTTAGACTCTGTTCAAATAGAATTTCTTATTAGTAATGTAATAATATGCTTTGCGGACACATGATGTCCCACAAATAGTATTAGACTTCAAAATTTTTAAAACGACTATAACGTATTCTCAAGTTGTGCTCAAAAAGAAAGAAGTAAAGGCAGAGCCAGTGGTCGTCTAATTACTATAGTAAAAAAAGATTCATTTAAATCAATATCTTTAGTAGATAGCACAAACTTATGGCTGTTTATTAAGGTCAAAACAAACATGATAAATTTGTGATTGGGAATATATATTGGCAGGGGACGCTTCAGACTGCCGGCCGTCCGGAGGGAAATTTCAATTTGCCGCCCCTTTTAATATAAATTTTGAAATCAAAGTATTTAGAACTATTCTAATTGAAAATTATAATAATAAATGAAGAATAAATCATAAGAAATAATAATAATCCTAATGAATAATAATTAATATAATAATTATTATAATAAATAGTAATAAATCATTTATAAATAAATTGATAGTTCAATAAATTGCTACATTATATCCTAATTATTTTTAGAGGGAAAGTAATCATGTGAAGTAGATCTTGTTATTGTTTTATGAAATATTTATTTTACAAAAACCATTAAAATTAGTCAACGGTAACAATTTACATAGTTTCAAGTAAAAGGTTGACGTCTCGCTTTCGCCAAAGCAAAATCACGGATAATGTAAAATACTTTTTGCACCAATTTTGGTGTTATTATGAGAAAAAAATTATCAAGTTTACATTATAAATATAAAGGAACTTTTGCAACATCTCAAAAAATTGGCTTAGTCATTTTCAACTTTTGAAAATGGTAACTGAGTGTAATGGTAAAATTATTACAGTTCGCTTAAAAACATACCTTATATTCATGTTCCTGGACTTGCTCAACAGCTTCTGCAACTTCATCACTTACCGCTAGAACAATCACTTGTGTATAATCACTTTTTTTCTAATATTCAAATAATGAACAATTTTTTTTATTTTCTTCATCGCGTTCAGCTTTTTGCTTGCGATATTTAGCACCTGAGAGGCGTTTCGCTTTGCGATCAGCCATCTCAAAACATGAAAACTTTTTTCTCGCACGACGTGAACTTCAGAAAAACTTCGTTTTTAATGAACAAGTGCGCTTCAAGTTGTAAGCACTTAGACATGTAGGTCCGTTTTCTCGAACCATCGAGGGGGGATTGCTTTTCCTCTGTCTTTTCGATGGTTACTTTCCACGGGGGGGGGGGGGTCTAGCCAATTGTTGTTTCTGCAATTATATTTCGCTTGCCAACAGCCCTTACGCGTAAGAAACTACTGCTTTGCTGATACCTGCACTAAGTACCACTAACATTATTGCTTTAGCAGCATTACAGTTTAAGAGGTGGATCGACTTTATTGTCGATGCCTACACTTGCTAAATTAGTTTTATTGTCAGAGCAATATAATTAACTCATTAAATCTAGACTTTAGACTGTCCTAGAATCTAATTTGAGAAACTTTAGACTTCTTATTCTTTTGTCAATAAGTATATAAAACATTCTTGTTACGCTGTCGCCCCTTGCAATACAATGTACTCATGTCGTTCAGATTTTAGACTCTCCTAGAATCCAATTTAACAAAACTTTGAAATTTTTATTCCTGTCATTAAGTATATGAAAACTATTCCTTAAGCGGCCGCCGCCCCTCGCCCTTTGCGCCCGGAGGCGGCCGCCTATACTCTGCCTCTGCCTGTAGCGGCCCCTGTATATTGGCCACCCGGCGCTGACTCAAATTACTGCATAGAATCACTAAATGACTTTTTAGCTCGTCTCATTGAATCTAACGAATAAGATACTAACTTCATTATTGCAGGGGATTTTAATTCAAGGCTAGGGGATTTAAATGGGTTAGATGCAGTTTATCTTGAAACACCATATTTATTTAATGAGAGAGCAACGAAAGATATAATTATCACTGAACGAGGAAGATTTTTAACTGAAGTAATGGAAATTCACAAGTGTATTCTATGTAATAGCTAAATGCTAAATGAAATTATCCTGCAAAATTTCACGTATATCTCTAAACAGGGAAATAGTACCATAGATTTCTTTTGGGTCAGAGAAAACTTTGTATAGGCGATGGAAGGCTCACTTACAAAAGCAATCCACGAAACCTCGAATCACTTAATGGTTATCCTTACGATCTTATTGAAGGAAACATTAGCTTTGAATACAGACACTGTAAAGGGAGAGATTAAAGAAATCATATCGTGGGACAGTTCTAAGAAATCGGAATATTACTCAAACCTGTTAATATCATCTGGAATTTACTATAATAGCAAGGATGGTGGTGAATTATATACTAATTTTGTCGAACACATTAAATCAGCTGCGCAGCAGACGGGTTATATGACAATTAGAGAAATAAACAATAACATAAAACCATTAGCACCAAAAAATCCGTGATTTACAAACAAATACAACCAACTAAAAAAAGTAAAAAAAAATAAATACAAAAAATTTAAACTTAATAATTCTCACTCAGTTTTTCTTGCTGAATATATAAACGCACGGGAAGCTTACAGAAAACAAATATGTGATTCTAAAGTTAATTATCGCAATATAATCATAGAAAAGTTATCAAAAGTAAATAAGGGTAAAGAATTTTGGAAAGTAGCAAAATCCCATGTCTACAAACAGCATTCATACGGTAATGAAATCGAAATAAATATATGGTTGCAATTTTATTATAATATTTATCCCAATAGGTCGTTGCAAGAACGATTTATTAAAAAATTTAATACCAGAATGGGAACATTACATACACAAAAAAGGGGATAAATTGGACCCAAAAATTCAAGGGGGGCTTGCACTTATTAATACAGTCGCAAAGATATTCACCACCATCCTAGCCAACAGAATCACGAACCGAACAGAAGAAAACTCACTTATTTCAGAAGAACACGGGGGTTTTAGGCGCGAACGCGGAATCAGTGACCACCTCTTTACTGTTTCATCAATCCTTAACATAAACATAGGAACCAAAAAATACTGTTCTTTTGTAATTTTTGTTGACATCAAGAGGGCGTTTGATTCGGTCCCACATAACAGACTCTGGAAAATTATTTTTGAATTGGGCATAAGCGGTAAGATCGTGATGAATCTACAAAATTTATATAAAAAGGCGAAATTTATCATAAAAACTGACTCCTCACATTCAGAACCTATTGAAGTCACAGAGGAAGTTCTTTAAGGTGACAGCGATTTTGTAGTGTATTTCAAGGAGAATAGCATGCAGGGTATTACTATTTCAATAGCTAATGAACTAATAATAATGCTACTTTTCGCAGATGACATTGCTTTATTGGCATACTCTTGGCATGGTGCATTGAATAAATTAAAAGTTTTGAGAAGCTACTGTGAAAAAAAGGGCTTACAACTAAATGTATCAAAAACAAAAACGGTTCCTTTCAGAAAATCAGGAAAATGCAGAAGATTAAAACCACTCTTCTGGGGTGAAGAAAAAATAGAATATATCAGCTCATACACATACCTCGGCATGCCGTTCTCCTGTTCTGGTAAAACCCAGGCAGCAACGAACTATTTTGATAATAGAGGTATAGCCGCAACTTCCGCAGCATTTAATATACTTCAAAATTCAAGAAACGAATCGCGGGATGCAACAAATGTTCTTTTTAATGCAACTGTAGGAGCGACTGTAATGTATGCAGCGGAAACATGGGCATTAAGGTATACCGAATAGGTAGAACGCGTGCAGACACGTTTTTATAACAGTTTATATTGATGGCCTTTAAGCACACCTAATTGCTACGTGCGGCAAGAAACCGGAGCTTACCCACTAAAACTTACTATAATAAAACGTGCGCTGAATTCGTGGAGCAAACTTCTCGAAATGCCCGACGATCGTTTATCAAAACAATGTCTAATTGCACTTGTCAAGCTTGATACGGAAAGAAAGATAAAAACAGAATATACTTGGGCTTCCCAACTCAAAGCAATGATAGAGGAAGTAGGCGAAAATGACCTCTGGTCACAAAAGTTTGTACTCGGTAAGGAAACAGTCAGCAGGAAGTGTCAAAGCATAATATCATCAAGGGAGAACAACATAAAAAGTTGAAAAAAGTATAATCTCAAATTATAGTAGACTTTACTAGAAGAATAAAATTTAGTAGAAGAATCAAAATAAGTGATAAAAGTAATATTTATATGACTAATACAAATGAATTGTGCACAATCTGTGATAAGAACTCACCCGAAACCCTTGAACACTTCCTGCTCAACTGCCCTATATACCAGCCTTCAAGGGGAAGATTTTTAATGAAATATATAAGTAGGAACCCAGACGAACCAGAAAAGATGTGAAACGTTTTATGTACACACGACACAAATCATTTGAATGATGATATTACACTATCAATGCACTCATGATAAGATCTTTTACAATCAACGAATAATATATTCTCCCTTCATCCCGCTATTGCGATTACTCAGGAAGCGAATCACTCCCTGAATATATATTTTGTGATCATCAACTGTTTTTGTTTTCAAATTAAAATCTTTTTTGGTTGAAATGCTACCTATTACATATTTCATTAAGAATTAATTTTTTGCAGAAAAATCAACTACTTGGTTTAAAGTTGAACTACATTGTAAAAAATGCATTTTTTGATTGAACATACATGGTTTTAATTCAAAATTCACCTATTTGGTCGTAAATGAACTTTTATGTACAAAATTCGTCTTTTTGGCTCGAAAATTCAAAAATTTTGTAGAAAAGTGGACTAACAGGTTAAGAATTTATAGTTTGTTGTAAATTCATATTTTTGGTTGATAATTGAACTATTTTTTAAAAATTGAACAATTTTCTTAGAACTTCGTTTATTGTATGTGGAAAATTCGACTATTTGGTCGTAAATGTACTGTTTTGTTAAATATTCATACTTTTGGTTTAAACTTACACTATTCACTTGAAAATGTAACTATTTTGTTGGAAATTCTTTTTTTTTTATTAATTTTTTTATCTGGAAAGTTAATTATTCCACTTTTGGTTGAAAATGTATCCTTCACAAATTTATGATTCAAATTTTTGTTCGTGAATTAAATTTTTTTTGAAAATTCGTCCTTTTGGTTATAATATTATTCTTGTTTGTTAAAAAATCATCATTTTGTTTGACGATGCAACTATTTTGTCCAATATTGTTCATTTTTCATGAGATGAAACTGATTGATAATTTGCTTCTTTTTTCTTGAAAATTAGTTTTTTTTAGCTGAAAATTTAATGATTTCATTTTTGATTGAAAATTTATATTTTTTAGTTGAAATGTTGAGTGTTAATATTTTTGGTTCAAAATTAAACTATTTATTTCAAACTAACTATTTTTTTAGAAATTCTTTTGTTTTTGTGGAAAAATAGTTTTTTTTTCTGAAAAGTTTAATTCCACTTTTGGTTGAAAATGTATCGCTTCTAAGATAAAAATTCAACTAATTGGTCGTAAATTAACTTTTCTCTTAAAAATGCATTTCTTGGTTGAATATTAAATTATTTATTTTAAAATGTAACTATTTTTTGGAAATTCTTTTTTTTTAATTAATTCTTTTATCTGAAAAGTTAAGTATTCCACTTTGGTTGAAAATGTTTCTCTTATCAGTGAAAAATTCAAATATTTGGTCGAAAATCGATCTATTCTCTTGAAAATTCGTCCTCTTGGTTTAAACATTAATCTTTTTTTTTGAAAATTCATCATTTTGTTTGAGGATTCCACTATTTTGTCAGAAATTCGTCATTTTTCATTGGATGTTACGGTAGACCCCAAGAAGCCGGGCAACTAAAAGCTATTATTGCTAGGCTCCATGGTATCCGCGTACCAGATCAGTTAAGAAGTATGGTGCCCGAGGTATATGCCCCATTCTCGTTCCGTATCAACTTATTATAGTAGGTCACACACTACCAAGGGAGAGAGAGGCGGTATAGTATTGTCGCCGGGCTCTAAGCCACTCCTAATCATACTTCGTTCTTTGTCCCAGATTATTTCCAATCTACGAGGTGTCTTCACACCAAACTTGTTAGTTACAGCTACTAACCAATCCAACTATGGCAGCCTTCAAGCTATGCGGTATTCAGGTATCCTATGATCGTCACCCTTTTTGGAAGGAAAGATTGTAAGTCCACACTAGTCCCTCAATGCACTCGGCTACTCGGAGAATATAATTTGAATCCGAAACTAGTAGCAGCCAACTGACTGCAGGCTAGCATCAATCGAGAACTAGATGAACTACATTATCACGCTACCAAGACTTCACCACTTAGCCTACCTGCGGGAATGAGAAGAAAAAGAACCACTCCAATGCTGGGATTTCTAGGAGGATTAGTAGGACCAGTCGCAGGATTACTCACCTACGACGACGGCCAGGCCATGGAGGAAAAGATTAATGACCTGAACATAGCACAAGGGAATCTCTCACACCTAGTTGGCCAACAAACACATGTAGTTCGGTCACAACTAGAGGACCTATATAAAATTGTACAGGCCCAAGATGACCACCTAGCCCAACTCCAACACGAACTGCGGATCTCAGTTCAACACTTCAACGAAATTTCAAGTGCCGTGTGGGACATCAGCTATATTCAAAACTTTAGTAAAATCCTGCATGCCATCGACATGAGTCTAGACGAGTATCTTCGAGCTGCGACCTAAATCCTGGCCGTCGTACATTCAGCTAGGAGAGGTGGACTACATCCGTTCTTATTAACATCGGAACAGCTGGTACCTATATTCCGTGACGTCCAGGACCATGCTCCTAAAGTCACCTTTCCAGTCTCCGGACCACATGTGAGCCTTGAAGAACTCGCTCAAGTGGCAACAGTTACGATTATCGCTAAAAACGGTACACTAAAAGTCATAATGGATATCCCACTGCTTGGAAAAACCGACTATATTTTATACGATATGCACCGTCTATATGCACACATATGGGGCATCATTTCTGAAGTGTACCCACCTCGAAAATTAAAGTTGTCCGATCGGGCTAAAAATTGGCCCAATTGTAGTTCTATTAGATAGTACTCCTCATACCACAAATTAATTCATTTTGATAATTATTTATGAAAGTGGAGAGGGTACAATTTTTGGGTTTTTTTAGCAAAGCCTTAGTTTCAAACATTTTTAACTTTTGTCCTATTGCCTTAAACAAAATTTCACTTGAAATATTTTCGATAGATTTTTTCACAAACTTTTTAGTGGTGATAACGATTTTTGAAAAAAGTCAAAATTTGACCCGAATTTTTGAAAATCAAGAATAAATTTGACTTTTTTTCAAATACGGGAACTTTTTTTTTCTTTAAAATAGTTTTAAAAGAAAGCTGAGGTTTTTTCCTATCAGACCCCCAATTTTCAGAGTGGCAAATTAATTTGTCTTTGAGTAATAGAACGATACGTAACAAGATTCCATAATAGGGCGGGTGGCGCGTGATCTCCCCTGGTGCGCTCACGCCGATGATATTTGTACAACGCTTTAGTGCCAGTTTTTCAAGTTAAGTAATATTATGTGGTAATATTATGTGTCTTTCTGTTCCATTTTTTGGCGATAGTTTCAACAGTTGTTTTCTTTGCAGGCGTCTTTTGCGGTTTCTGTTTTTTGCCATTCGAGAAGATGACGTATTTCTCAGAGAACGAAAACTTCTTGAGTTGAAGTATTCCATTTTGAGTGTGAATGAAAGCGTGGTACTGTAATGTACATGGTATCGTGACAGCTTTGTCAAATCTGGCTATCAGTAATTCGGTGGCTAAGGCATGCTTTTCTTTGCTGCTGAAAAAAATTTCGGTCTCCTTACAGTTACTCTTTCCCCACTGAAACAAAGCATGGGAGTACCATTCAGCTTGGATACCAAAATCTTCTTCATGGGCTTGGAGATTTACAAAGCTACTCTTATTTTTGAAATGTTGTCCTGCACCATCACTGAAATAGTAGATTTTCTTTGGCCTGAAATGAGTTTTCAAGTAATCTACTATTATCTTTTGATACTCGTGAACAGCCACCGTGTCATGAGCTAAGTAAACAGCCTTTCACAGAAATCATCTAGGAATTCATCAGTATCCATTACCAGAGTTTTCAGAGTACATCTGTCGGTCTGTAACCAAATTTCAAATCTCACTTCATTGATACAATGTTCATCAAAAGCTTTTGTGATGTTATCTTTCAAGTTCGCAGTACCTGGACAGTTTTCACACTCTGCTAAATGACAGGAACTTGAAGAGTTAGGACATACCATAGCATCCAGACAGTCGTGATAATTTGTGAGCACCATGTCAGTATCCTCTGTTAAATCTTGAATATTTATTTCATTCAACATCAACTTGACATTCTCGTGATGCACGCAAACGCACACATTATGAGTGCCACTGCTTCCTGCTAGAACACAATGACGAGGTCTGAGTTTTGTGAATTTCGAAATACTGATCTTCAGGCCTACGTGTTTTGACGTAAATTGAACATATAACTCGTTGAGATTACACAGTAGTAACCTTTTCTGAACATGTGAACGAGTTCCATCATCATTCTTCATCGACACAAAGTTTTTCATCCCTGGCATCATTCGACTTATGTCATCGCGTTCATAAAAGGTTTTCACTAGAGTTTCAGTTTCAGGAGTCAATGCTCTTCCTCTTTTTGGATTCGGAAGCGTAAGAATTCCATGCTCTGAAACTAATTTTTTGACAGTTCTGGCTTTTCGCTCTGATGTATTGAACACCTGCATCAGTTTTCTTCGTCCCCAAGATTTTGGCGCAAGCGAAAGAAGTTGAAATTGTTCTTGAAGATCTTTAGAGGCATTGAATTTTTCGATGATTTGACCAAGTACTTCAACACCAGCTTTATGATATTTGTTTTTCCACTGCAGCTTGGTGTCCAAGACATCTAAATCTTCTTCGCTGTCACATATCTGATCTTCATCATCGTCAGAAATCATTTCATGATCCTCAGTATCTACCTTATCTCTACCAGAAGGCTATGCAACATCTCCAGAGTTCAAGGATGATGTTCCCGCTGAGTCGATGAGTTGGTATTTACATGAACTGCAAATTCGAGCTCCTTCTGCTAGTGTAGGCAATTTCAAACGCAAGTCCTGGGAAACACAACGGAGTTTAAGCTTAGTTGATTTATGCCAAACTTTTTGAAAAGGATTAATACATCTACTCTTCCAAATTTTAATCACTTTTTCAGAGAGCATCGTGCAAAAAGTATTTTTTTCAAATTGAAAAAGAGATTTTTAGATAAGAATGACCAAAGTCACGACATTTTCAAAAATACAATTATAAGGATAATAGATAAAGGAGAATAAGAATGAGAAAATGAAGAATAAAATAAATTTACGTACAAACCTGCTTCGATAAACTCGATTTCAGATAAAATCTGCGAGTAAAATACAAATATTAAATTCCAGTTTCTTATACTGTTAAAAATTATCTTCTCTTGTGAGAATCACAACCATCTAGTGGCAGACAGCCATCTAGTGGCAGAAGTAGGAAGTGAAAAATGCGCGGGTAAATTCAAAAGATATATATTCTCACTTCTAATTTTTAAAGCATATTCCCAATTAATTTTACACTGACCGTAATGCAGGCCTTGTTAATTCACCCTGAAAATGCAGAGAGCAGTTATTCTAGTAGCATATAATATTACCTAACCTAAAAAACTGGCACTCAAGCGTTGTACAAAGATCCTCGGCGTGAGCGCACTAGGGGAGATCGCGCGCCACCCGCCCTATTATGGAATCTTGTTTCATATCGTTCTATTACTCAAAGACAAATTAATTTGCCACTCTGAAAATTGGGGGTCTGATAGGAAAAAACCTCAGCTTTCTTTTAAAACTATTTTGAAGAAAAAAAAAGTGCCCGTATTTGAAAAAAAGTCAAATTTATTTTTGATTTTCAAAAATTCGGGTCAAATTTTGACTTTTTTCAAAAATCGTTATCACCACCAGAAAGTTTGTGAAAAAATCTATCGAAAATATTTAAGGTGAAATTTTGTTTAAGGCAATAGGACAAAAGTTACAAACGTTGGAAACTAAGGCTTTGCTCAAAAAACCCAAAAATTGTACCCCCTCCACTTTGATAAATAATTATCAAAATGAATTAATTTTTGGTGTGAGGAGTACTAATAGGATTAATGTATAGAATTCCTTAAAAAACAAGAATTCAACGATCAAATTTGGACAAACACAACAAAATGCTCCTATTGCAATTCCTAAAAACAAAAAAATTTGTTTCTTTGCACAAAAATAAAAAAGAGGAAAGAAAAATGAGATAGGTTCCGATAGGTTCAGTCATTTCTCCGATTTTAGCAGAAATAGTTATGGAAGATTTGGAGGTCTTTGCTTTCAAGAAGCTGGATTTTGTTTTGCCCTTTTACTTTCGGTATGTTGATGATACCTTATTATGTGTTCCTCTAGCAAAGTTACAGGCAGTTTTTGATGCTTTCAATAGTTTTCATTCAAAACTTCAGTTCACCCATGAAATAGAGAACAATAATAGAATCAGTTTTTTGGACGTAGAAGTAATTAAGGGTCGGGATGGTAGTATTATTACTAATTGGTATAGGAAAAGTACATATTCAGGTAGAATTTTAAATTTCTTTTCGGCTCATCCTTTTCAAAACAAAATTGCAGTAATCAAAAACTTAGTTGACAGAGCTCTAGGTTTTTCCCACATTTCATTTCACAAAGAGAATTTAAATATAGTTAGGAATATCCTTTTTCTTAATCATTACCCACAAAAATTGATTGAGCAACATATCACAATTAGAATTCAACAAATCAAAAACAAAGTAACATTTTATCTGCAGATAATCAGAAAGAATTGAGAGA
>CAKNYM010040939.1:0-28143 GCA_932195095.1 Andricus curvator
TCATTCCCAACGAAACATGTGATAATCGCTATATCAATAAAAAAAAATTATTTCTAATGAAAACCCGTTGAATTTAACTTAAAAAAAAAATGAATTTTCAACAAAATAAATAAACTTTCAAGTAAAAACGATTTTTAGTCAAGAAAGAATAAAAACCAAATCATAATTTAAGGCAAAAAATAATTTTTGATACAAAATAAAAATGTTAAATAACTATTCATTCTTTAGGTTATTTATTTTTAAGGTTATAGTTATAAATGTAATTTTCCTAAGATTCTTAAGAAAATTTTCGAAGATTTTTGAATATTTGTGCATGTCAATCAAAATTCCAACAAAAAATATAACTTTTAACTAAACAGTTGAATTTTCAACAAAAAATGAATTTTCAACCAAAACAGCTGAATTTACATAGAAAAATGTAATAATCACTATTTCAATGAGAAAAAATCTAATTTTTGGTTAAAAACAGTTAAGAAAAAAGAATAATTTAAACAAAATTATAATTTAAGGCAAAAAATAATTTTCAATACAAATACAAAATTTCAAATACTATTTATTAAAAAAAATTTTTTTGCTAATTTTAAGGTTATATAAATATAATTTTCATATAGGATTCTTGACAAAAATTTCGAAATATTTTCTAACATTTCAAATATTTCAAATTAAAACTTGAAAAAAAAATTCAACGAAATAGTTTTATTTTCAGGCAAAAAAAAAGGGTAATTCTCAACGAAAAATGTGATAATTGCTATGTCAACAAAAAATTATTTCAAATAAAAAACGGTTGAATTTAACTTAAAAAAATTAATTTTCAAGAAACTAATAAACTTTCAAGTAAAAATGATTTTTAGTCAAGAAAAAAGGAAAATTACAACCAAATTATAATTAGACGCAAAAGATAATTTTTAATGGAAAAAAAAATTTCGAATAACTATTCATTATTTAAGTTATTTATATCTAAGGTTATAGGTACAAATATAATTTTCCTAAGAGTCTTAAGAAAATTTTCGAAGATTTTTGAATATTTCTGATTGTCAATCAATATTCCAACAAAAAATATGAGTTTTAACTAAACAGTTGAATTTTCAACCAAAAACGCTGCATTTTCAACAAAAAATGTAATAATTGCTATTTCAATGAAAAATTTCAAATTTTTAATTAAAAACAGTTGCAATCATCTTTCAAAAAATTGAATTTCAACCAAATAAATAAATTTTTTAATGAAGAAGAAAGAAAAATTTCAACAAAATGATAATTTAAGGCGAAAAATAATGTTGTATACAAAATAAAAAATGTCGAATAACTATTCATTACTTAACTGTTTTCTTTGCTTATTTTAATTTCTATAAATATAATTTTCATATAGGATTCTTGAGAAAATTTCACAAAATTTTTCAATATTTCAGGTATGTCAAATAAAAATTTCAACAAAAAATATTATTAGCAACCAAACACAAACTGAGATATTTTTATAATTTCATTCCCAAAATCTATTCCCTTAGGTCAAACATGGTACAAAAATATCATAAAATTTTAAAAATGACCAACTATTTACAAGAATTTTAAAAATAAAAATCACTGTGTATCATATTCAAATAAAATTTGGGAATACTTATAAAAAGGTATAAATATTTTTCTTTTTCAAAATTAATTTATGCAGAGTACAGTTTTTATTTGAAATTTCACGGCGGTTTTTTGAAACATGTTTGACCCTATCAGGGCACCATCAAAGAAAAATATTCAGAAAATATGGTCATTAGTTATTAAATAAATTTTGTTAAATTTATTTTACAATTATTCGCAATTAATTTCCAATTACAATTATTTCACAATAAAAATAAAATTGTGAAAAATTAATTTTGTAATGTTCAGATAAATATTGTTAGACATTGAAGGTTTCATAACGTTTTTATATGTTAAGAAAGCATATGAGGACAAGTTAATAATTTTTTGGCTTTTTCTCTTGAAATCCCCAAAATTGTGATTATAGCCTAAAATAGCATGAAAAGAAAGGTAATTATCAGATTATACATTAAAAACGTTGATTAATGTAATAAATTAAAAATTTTATAAAATTCAAAATTTTATAATTAATTTAATTCGATTCTAATTTAATTAATCAAATTAATTAATTAATTCAATTTTAATTTAATTTTTAAAATTAATTTAATTTTATAATTTAAAATTGTATCAATTTTATTTTCATTAATTCTATACATTGAATTAAAAATGATAATTATTTATTATCATTTGAACTTTGCAATATTTGAAATCGATTGAAAAATAAAACATAAATAATAAAAAATGAAATCACTTGAAAGTGATAAATATTATTAATCTAATCTTAAAATCCCATATACGTTCCTGAAAGACATAATAAAAAATATTTCGAGACTTCATTACATGCATTTGAAGTCTTTCCTTCAGGTGTCATTCTTGAAAACAAAAATCAACCCAAACCTCCTAATAGCCCACGAAACTGAATCGCGAAGTCGGGCAAGCTCGGCTCGGCCCGAAACACGGGTTCGTGCTCGTGCATTTTCGGTTTTACACGAGGATGGCCGACGCAACGCGTAACAGAGTCTTCTCACCGACACGCTACGTTTGCATGTATTGCTCCCAGATGGGAACGTGGTGGGGGCCGAAAAATCCCACGTTCTGGAGCCTCTGATTACAGTAGTATTTCCGGGATCAATAAATGCAGAACAGTCAAAATCACTGTTTTCTGAAGTATCACTACCAAATTCCGAATCTAGTTTTTCTAATTCTTTATCAATATTAATTTTATTTTTCCTATCACTCACAAGCCCGTTCTTATTTAATTCTACTTGCTTAGCTAATTGAGGGTTTTGTTTAGCTAGATTCCTGGTAATTGTTTTTTGAATATTCCCTAAATCTAATCTGATATATTGGCTGTCTTTTGTTTGGTTTCCCAGCCGATGCACCATAAGAAGGTTGTATGTTACGTCATGGAAAACGCAAAATACTTTCCTTTTTAATTAGGTTCATCGTTTTAGTTGAGATCGAAGATCTCGCACAGTGAAGAGGAAAGTGTAGCCAATAAATAAATTATAGATGAGTTTCAACAATTTATTATAAATAATTACAATTGAAATTTATTGATTAAAAGAGTTTAGCACAAGAAGCTGAAGGAAGACTTGTGGACTTCTCTCTAATCCTTGGCCAGTACCTTTAAAATAAAGGATATGCATATATTATGGCCCAAAGGAGTTAGATTAATGAAATTAGAATTATTGGTATGAGGACTTACCGGTTATTGATTCGATTGAAGAATCAAATGAGATCTAGGTGATCTTTGAGATCTCCGTGTAATGATGTGGAAGAAGGGGTTGTGCACCTTATTATGAATTGGATATCCAAGATTTTGGTAGATCATTACTTGGTATTCGAAGAGTTCCAATGGTTGATAATAGTGGCTCCAATTCAGGTTGGAATTGGTTCAGAGTATTCCAGAGATGGGAAATCCCAGATTCGGGTTCCCCAGTGCACAGCACTGTCACTAGGGCACACACACTAACACGCGAGAGATACCGGTTTGACACACTAGACACTGGACAGTCGAATCGGAGAAAACCGTAGAAAAATAGAGAAGAGGTGAACTATAACTTCTAACTTACCACTTCGCTTATGACGGACCCATACTGGTCCATTGAGTTTTTATAGGGCCTATGGCGACGTCCCTGCATGCTTGGACTTCGGTGTATACGCATACGTCACAAGTATATATAGATATACTATACGGCTTACAATGTTTTCAGTATATCTATAGCTATCTCCTCCAGCCTCCACGTGCTTTTGTGCTCTATAGTCTATGCGTCTATGGCTAGACAATGTACGCTACGGATTACAATCTTCTTACTATAGTCTATACTCTATATCTCTACTCTCGTGCTGAATATATATAGCTATATCCTACAGCATACAAAGAGCTGACTATATATATATATATATATATATATATATATATATATATATATATTTTTTTTTTTATATATATATATAGTTTAAAGTTTGTCATAAGGACAAACGCAGGATTTCGCCGGGATCGGGTGCCAATCTGAAAAATTGCACCCGCTCCCAGCGAAGTCGCGGTAAAATTTCAGCTGTAACCACATCTCACGACCGTGAGATAGGTGGTTACAGTCTGCGAGGAACTCAATACGATGATGTGGCAAAAGTCTCGCGCAGCCTGAGGACACGGAGTGACCCAAGGACGACCGCCTTCTGCACTTTCCCCGCAAGTGTCTTAGCATTTTGTTGACACGCAGGGATGCTTTTCAGGCTATTAACCAGTGAAACCTTGGCACCTCCAAGAGCGCCGATGATCAAGACGATTAGCTTAACAGAATATTCCGAGTATAACCGTCGCAACTCCCTTATAAGGTCTTTATACCCCTCTTTCTTTTCTTTCTCCTTGGCTGTGATGTTTTTGTCAGCTGGTGCCGAAAATTCAATAACGAACATGGTTCATTTCTCGAAGTCAAGGAGAACTATGTCAGGGCTCGAGTTCGTGGAAGTTTTTCTCCTGTGCTTTCTTAATCCGGGCCTTCAGGAGTCAGTAGTCAAGATGGATAAGATTTGATGCATTTTGCTCACCCCTAATATTGAAGTCAAGGCCGAGTGTTTCAGCAGCCTCCTCCGCTGCTTTGTACAGAAACGCCCCTTTGCCCACTTCTTCGTGTTTCCTGACCATTTTAAGAAGAGGGTCTTGTCCATTTGCAACTATATGTGCTGTACCCAGAATAATTCTGTTTTGAAGACATTCAAGATTCAGTATTCCGCGACCACCTAGGCGGCGTGAGATGTAAAGTCGCGGAACAGAAGACTTAAGGTGCATGCTCTTGTTCATGTGCAAAACCTTTCGCGTCCCGATATCAAGGGATCTGAGCTCGTCCTTCGTCCATGGAACCACTCTAAATGAATAGAGTACTACCGGGACGGCAAGCATGTTCGTTGCAGATACTTAGTTTCTCGCCGACAGTTCGGAAGACCAAATCTGCCGGATGAGAAGTTTGTATCTGCATCGGAGAGTATCCTTTATAGATGTCACGTCCTGAATGCGGCTCTGTAGCATGCCCAGGTATGTATAGGTCCCTCCAGCGCAAGGGTGTCGTATAGCGCTTCTGTCAACGAGCTCAGGATCTTCGGGGATGCCATTAAGTTTTTCTTTCTTCAAATTAACCTTGGCGCATTTCTCTAACCCGAATTCCATTCCAATCTCTTGAGTGCACTCTTTGACAATTTTCATAGCTAGATGTAGTTTCTCTTGATTCCTAGCATAGATCTTAAGATCATCCATGTAAAATACATGAGTGACCTTATGCTTTCGGTTTCCAGGTTTGCCGCAATAGGTTTGAGGAAAAGAGGAGAGGGCTCATGGTGTCGCCCTGAAACACACCTCTCTGAAAGGTGATTATGTTAGTGATCACACGATGTTTTCCAGTGTTACGTCATGGAAAACGCAAAATACTTTCCTTTTTAATTAGGTTCCTCGTTTTAGTTGAGATCGAAGATCTCGCACAGGGAAGAGGAAAGAGAAGCCAATAAATAAATTATAGATAAGTTCAACAATTTATTATGAATAATTACAATTAAAATTTATTGATTAAAAGAGTTTAGCACAAGAAGCTGAAGGAAGACTTGTAGACTTGTCTCTAATCCTTGGGCAGGACCTTTAAAATAAAGGATACTCATATATTATGGCCCAAAGGAGTTAGATAAATGAAATTAGAATTATTGGTATGAGGACTTACCGGTTATTGATTCGATTTGAAGAATCAAATGTTATCTAGATGGTCTGTGTAATGGTGTGGAAGAAGGGGGTTGTGCACCTTATTATGAATTGGATATCCAAGATTTTGGTAGTTCCTTGTGATGGTATTCAAAGTGTTCCAATGGTTGATAATAGTGGGTCCAATTCAGGTTGAAATTGGTGCGAAGTATTCCAAAGATGGGAATTCCCAAATGCGGGTTTCCCAGTGCACAACACTGTCACAAGGGTACACACACTAACACGCGAGAGATACCGGTTAGACACACTAGACACTGGACAGTCGAATCGGAGAAAACCGTAGAAAAATAGAGAAGAGGTGAACTATAACTTCTAACTTATCACTTTGCTGTGACTGACTCATGCCGGTCCAATCAGTTTTTATAGGTCCTAAGGCGACGTCCCTACATGCTTGGACGTCGGTGTATACGCGTACGTCACGAGTATATATAGATATACTATACGGCTTACAATGTTTTCAGTATATCTATAGCTATGTCCTCCAGCCTCCACGCGCTTTCATGCTCTATAGTCTATGTCTAGCTATGGCTAGCTAGACAGTGTACGCTACGGATTACAATGTTCTTACTATAGTCTATACTCTATACCTTTACTCTCGTGCTCAATATATATAGTTATATTCTACAGCGTACAACGTGCTGATATATATAGCTACACTCTACAGCGCGCAATATTCGCTCTATATTTATTGAGTATTTATTAGTATAAGCATGCAAATAGATGACTATATAAATAAATATATTAACATATATATATATATAAATATATATATATATATATACGTCACGGGACGTGACACCTCCCCCCTAAGTCGAACGCGGGGTGAAGCGTTCAGGTGGGGCTTCAGAGTCCCACATGGAGCGAACGTCCGCGTTCGAACGTATGGTAGAAGGGTCATCATAAATACTAGATTAAAGACATAGACACAATTATTTCTTATATGTCAGTTTATATTCGTAAAAAGAACATATAAAAGTATACAAAAAATATATATATGTAATATCAAATATGTTTTGAGATCAGGGATTACATATTGTACTTATAGTTTCTGCGTGGACGAAAACAATGTGGAGCTACATGTCCTCTCTCATAGCATCTTTCGCATGCGTTTAAGCATTTATAAAGTTTTATTTTATTTGTACTAACTTGTGCATCTGAAATAATGTACACATTCACATTCTCGTGAACATTGATTTTTAAATTAGTATAATTTTCTTCGGAAAACATAAATTTTTCTGCTAACGCTTCTAACATATGGCGAGCAGCATTTTGTCTCGCAGCCTTTTTTGTAGATGGAGGCTCACCTTCATATAAATATTTTACATTATTTTTATGCATTATGCATTTAGCCTCAAATGGTAGCAATTCGGCGTTATGACCTAGTGTCTTTACAATTAAAATAGGTTTCGAAAAATCGTATTCGATACTTATTTCGTTAAGGGTTTGTACTGCTGAGGATTTCGAGAGGTTTCTTTCCATTGCCATGTTATCTGTAAAAGAGAAACAGCAATATTTGGATTTTTAGATAACATGGCATTGGGAGTTCAGTTAAACTATATGACATTATATAATATATGGTGTTGATTTTAGCAGAAAATTTATTATAATTTTTTTTTATGACGTAGTAGATTTTAAAGTAAGATTTAATTACATATGCAGCGTTGTCGCAATAAAATAGAGTTTTATTCACAATTGTATTTAAGAAATTTAACTTTCGATGATAGTCTTACTTTGGGCCATAACTAACAAAATTTTGGCGCCAAATTCGAATTTTTGAATGTTTTGTTATTACTAATTGGCATATCGGACACATTTTGCTAATTTAAAATATCTAATTTATTACTGTTTATCATTACAAGAAATGAAAACGCGTACAAATATTTTTGCTACAAAAATTAAGAGATGAAGAGATACATAACCTGTAAATTAACAAAAATATGACAAATCGTGCAACTGTACTGAAATGTATTTGCAAAAAGAAAACAAGGTGAAAAGCCGATTTTTACTTTGATTATAATCATGGTACATACGTAATGAAATTTTGCGGAGTGTATTTTTTAATACAATTGCACTTTAATTGGTAACAATAATGGTAAAATAAAAAATATGAGAACATCTATGTATATTCAATCATTATTTTCAAGAATTTCAGTGTCAGCATCCGAATCCTCTTCCGGATCCGCATCGGGCACAATTCTAGCATTCCTTTGATTATATCGTCTAATTAATTTTCGAACACATGTTTCGGAGTCTTGTGCCCGATTACGAACCACAAATAATTGTTTCGTGCAAACGCAAGAGTATAAAAGGTGTGGGGATTCAGATGCTATGTGAGGGTCGACCAATTCTTGGCAGTTAACCCTTTCTGCATCCACAATTTTTGTTTCGTAACATGTTTTACAAATGAAGGTGCCACTTCTCCTATTTTGATAGGACAGTGGTATGCCTATCAACATAGAGCAGCAAAAGAAACGCATTAATTCCGCGTATTCGTTAAAATCGATATCGAGTGTTGGTGTAATGTTTTCTGCACTTTCTGCTTCAAGGAAAACCTGGTCTGCGATAGGTGGAGTCATTTTCCTGAAGGGAATTATAAAATTTATTTATAAGAGTGTATTATATTTATATAGAGATGTAGAAAAAGGAGAAAGATAGGTTAAATGAGAAGGAGTTAAGAGAAATTTAAGAATGGTTAGTTACAATTACTTCTTCATTTTTCAAAATTGCGCTTCGACTGCAAAGGAATTCTTCTATGCATAAATAGCATGCTTCTGATTTACACCGTGGTTTTATGACATCTACTGCGCAATTGTGACATTTAGTGTATATATTAAATTTAGCAATTGAATGCCATTCTAAATAGCAATCGAATTCCCTTTGTTTGTCTAGTGATAATTTTTCAAAGCAAAAAGGGCAGAAACGTTTCTTTGTTTGAGTATTATAATAAATAAATAACATGGATGGTTCCATTTCAAAACAAAAACTATGCATTAAATGACCGTAAAAAATAGGGTGATTTCTTGGAAGAACGCCGTCTGCATATCTTGAGTCGGTACATGCTGGTTGTTTTGCAGTCGGGATCATTATTCTACAAAGTTAAAAGAAAAAGATCCAATCTTAAATGTTATACAAGAGGTATCTATCTATAAGATTATTATGAAACAGTAAAATTGGATTTACATAGCATAGAATAAGTAACTTTTATAGAAAAGAAATATGTAGCTTCCCATTAGAAAAATAGTTTTTACATTACCAAAAGTAAATATTTTGCAAGAACGATCCTTCTAATAGTATAGAGAGAGAGATAAGAACAGAGTTTGCTTCTACGAGTGATAGAAATTTGAATAAAAAGGTAGAAAGAGAAAAAAAATGTATTGAGGACTATAAAAATCCGAATACGTGTTGTGGGTCTAGGATGGGTTTTCTACGCGGAGGGTAATAAAATCGTATCTAGGTGACTAAGATTATTAGGCAGGTTTGGAGGAAGGGCCTATAGATTTTTATGATGATGACGGGTATGAATAGTTAATTTAAAGAAAATGCAGTTAAATGATTAGTTAAAAACCAGTAGGAAAAGTCGTAAAATTTTGTGTGGAGACTTTTAACTTTCTCATGGAAGATTCAAAGTTTAGTTTAGTTGAGAATTTTCGTGATCGTGGAAGAAGAAAAAAAAAACGAACTATGAGTTAGGATCCGGTGGATGTTTTGTTTATTGGGGGTTTTGAAGAGTTTGAGAAAATTCAAGAAGTTGGACAATTTCAAGAAAATTGGAAAGTTAGAAATACAGAAAGAGAATGTGATTTAAATGAAACTGTGGAAGATACTGCAAATGAAGAATTTGAGAATCTTTTAAATGAGTTATTTTCGGGGACAGGTGATAATAATAATAGTGATAATATAGAGGTTATGCAAACAAGCGAAAATGGACAAGGTGTACAAGTTAGTGAGAGTGTAGAAACTGTACAGAATAGTTTAAATGAGGATATAGAATTTATTGACAATGATAGGTTAACAGTACATGAAACAATTAATAGGGTAGTGCATCGCGAGTGTGGTGAAATCGTAGTTAGTGAGGAAGTAGTAGAAAGTGTATCTGTGTGTAATTTCATTATAATTAACATTCCAAATAATGAAAAGGACAGAATAAATAATTTGTTTCATGAGGTCGAGACAGAAAAAATTATAGTTTTTCTTCAAGGTGAAGAAATTGAATGTCCAGAAGAGTGGAAAAAATTTGACTCGAAGAAAAAAATAAAATTGTTGGACAAAATTAGGAGTCAGTTTAAAAGACATGGAAAAGATGGTGCTTTACATCTTGATAAGAAATTTTATCACTTGAAGGAAGAAAAACTAGAGGAAGTAAGAAATTTGTAAATACTCTAATATTATTACTTAAGAAATGGAGAATTTATTCTTAACCTTTATTAATTACAGCTTCAGGATACAAGATTAATTCGCTGGTTAAATAATGGTCAGAGAAAAGTTAAAAAAGATTTATCTATGCGCTTAGGAGAATCAATTGTTAAAATTCCGCTTGAATGGAAAAGTGCTAGAAGAATGACAGTGAGTGATTATTCAGCGCCTCTTGTAAAGAAGATTAAAAAAAATAAGGAAAATGAAATAGCGTTTACGTCAGGTGGAATGCGATGGGAGTACAAAAATTTAGAGTTTACTAGGGTAAGTTTGAAATAAAAGTATTTATTAGTGTTCATTTACATAAGTCCATAGATGAGGGACGAAAATTTTGATTATATTTTGATTGCAATTTTAGATTCGTAATTCTGAACAAAAATGGACTGGTGAAAACGCAACGTGGAAACTATCTCGAGAAGATCGAGAAGTTTCCTTGAAGGGGGTGACGATCTTAATGCCTTGGGAGTGGCTAATGATAAATAGGCCAGGTATTGAGGAGAACAAAAGAATTTTGCAGGCGAAATTTAAAAGTATGGATTTGGATAGTGCTTTCCTTTTCAAAGAGGAGAGATACAGGATAAGAAACAATGAGATTGTGGAGGTGAGATAATATGATGATCAAGGATTAATTTTGTTTGTTTGTTTATTATTATATTCGTCTAATATCCGATTTTTCTTTTTATTTCAGTATCATGAATTGAGTGATTCTGAAGACTGATAGAATTTAAGTTATTGTAAATTTTAAATTCTACTTAGTAGTATATTTTGTTAATAGTGTAAATATAATTACCAAAAAGTGTTAAAAGTGTGATATTATATATAGTTACGACTAAATTATATGCAATAGTAATTTTGTTATTAATATAAATTATTATAAAACAAAGAAAACAAAAACTTACAATAGACTATTTTAATAAAGATTTTATTTTCATGCATTTTTTTTGTGTTTTTCATTTATATATATTTTTTGAAATATTTTTATAGATTTTTCTAGTTTTTTGTTGTTGTTATATCTAATTTATTTTAATATTAATTTCGTATATTATCATGCAGTTGTGAATCAAAATTTTCTTTTAAAACTGAAATATGATTTCGTCAAGTAAAGGCTTGTCCATTAAACTTAATGGAGTTGTGTGTTTTATTTCAGTCATAATTGGTTTTTGACTTTTGAAGTTTTTATTAATTTTTCCAATTTTGAAAATCAGTAATCCAAGTAGAATTATTGTAAATAACATTTTCATTGTTAGAATTAATAAAATTCTTTGATTTGGAATATTTAACGTTCCATCATTTTGGAAAAATTGTGGAGTTTTAGAAAGTTTTTCTAGGATAAATATTTCGTCTTCAAGGAGGGATAGTGGCATGTCTTCCCTATTTTCAAAATGAGAAAGTATTCTTTTTAGTAAATGAGATTGTTGGATAGAATAATTATATAGCAAGGTGCTGATGGAAGAAAGTGAAAGGGTTGATTTTTGTATTGGAATTGATGAATCCAATATTTTCAAATTTTGATTAGAATGGTAAGATGTTATTACAGGGTTTAGTTTACAGTCTGGATCTATTTGTATTATTCCCGTGTTTTTAATATCAATAAAAACATTGGGTTCTTCAGGACAGTATAATTGAAATTGCTTGGGGAAAAAGGTTGAATAGAGCCAGCCATAATGAGCTTGTAATGGACTCCAGAAATAATATTTGTTGATATTTACAACGAATTGACATTTATAAGGTTTGGCCTGAGTGATAATGGTTGTTTCACAGATAGGATTTTCTTCAGTGTTGCATATTGGATAATTGACATGGCAAAAATTTCCAATATCAGTTTGATAACATGATTTAATAAACTGGTCGTCTGCTAAGAAATAGTTTTTATTATCTGATGAAAGGGCCAGATAAGAAATTTGAGGTTTATGATGAATTGACAGAGTGTGTTTGTCATTAGCGTCAAAAAATATAGGAAATGCATGCGGCTTGAATAGATGGAAATTATCTGAAGAAGGTATAGGAATTATTATTATTATTATAGATTAGCAGTTCGAACTCGAAAGTTCATTGCCTCATCTACCCGAGACCGCCACATATCTCTGTCTTGTGCATTCTCCATCCAGTTTAAGTAATCATGTCCTAGTTCTTTTAGATCATCCCTTACATTTTTCTCCCATCTGTTTCTCGGTCTGCCTAGGGGTCTCTTACCAGTCGGTCTCCCTCTTAAAACTTGCGCTACTGTTCTTTCATTGCCCATTCTTGCTACATGCCCCGCCCATCTTAATTTACGCGCTTTCATTACTCTATTAATATTTGCTGACCCGTAGAGAGCGTGCAGCTCATCATTATGCAGTTTTCTCCACTCGCCGGTCTCTTCGTCCCTTTTTGGACCATAGATTTTTCTTAGTACTTTATTCTCGAAAACTCTAAACCTATTCTCTTCTCCTTTCGTCAGCGCCCACGTTTCACAGCCGTACATGACGACCGGCATTATTATCGTTTTGTAAATTCTTACTTTGATGTTCCTAGATAGCGATCGCGATTTTAGTAGCGTGTTTGCTGCATAATAGCACCCATTGCCAGCGTGTAGCCGCGCATTGATTTCCGTTTTAATCTTATTTTCGCTAGTTATAATAGACCCGAGGTATTTAAACTCGTTAACCCTTTCGAATTTCATATTTCCGGCCATTAGATCCCCGTCTTGATTTCTTTGTCCGGACCTGACGACGGTCATATATTTTGTCTTCGATTCGCTAACTTCCAAGCCAATCTCTTTGGCTTTTGCGATCAAGATTTCTGCATTTTTAGCTACCGTTTCTTTATCATCCCCTAGTACGTCGAGATCATCCGCATATCCAAGAATTTGTATTACCCCATTGAGGGTATCACCGGTCGGATTTGCCTGCACTTGCCTAACCACGTATTCTAAAACTAAGTTAAAAAGGACGCACGAAAGTGCATCGCCCTGTTTCAGGCCATCGCGGATCGAAAACTCTTCAGATAAACTACCGTTTACGCGTATTCTACCCTTACTGCCGCTTAAGCAAATTTCGATAAGTGTAACCAATTTTCTTGGCACACCCAAGAACTCTAGGATCCAGTACATTCGCGCGCGTATGATAGAGTCGTAAGCTTTTTTAAAATCGATAAATAGCTGATGTACTGCTTCTTTAAATTCCCATTTCTTTTCTAACAGTTGTCTAATTGTAAACATTTGATCGCTTGTAGATCGGTTTCGGCGGAATCCACACTGGTAATCCCCAATGATTTCCTCGGCAAAAGGAGTTAGTCTACTTAGGATAACATTAGACAGGATCTTGTAGCACGAGGGCACAAGTGAAATTCCCCGATAGTTGTTACAGTTAGTTTTATCGCCTTTTTTGAAGATGGGAATAATGATAGAGGTATTCCATTCTTCCGGCATGCGTTCTGTTTTCCAAACTGCGCGTATCAATTTACAAATTTGCCTTGTGAGGCAAGGGCCTCCATTTTTTATCAGTTCTGACGGTAGGTCATCGATGCCCGCGGCTTTGTTATTTTTCAACTTCTTTATGGCCATTTCTATTTCTATATCAGTAGGATCGTTAATTAATAGATCAGCAGTGTGGATTTCGCCGAGATTACCTTCAACGGGGGCTTCGCGTACATTTAATAGTTTATCGAAATAATCTTTCCATAAATTCAGTCTCTCTGTCGCATCGGCTACTAGATTGCCATTTTCGTCCCTCATTACTTCCGTTCTACTTTGAAAGCCTTTCCTTATAGAATTGATTCCCCTGTACATCTCACGCGGGTTATTTTGTTTATTATGCGCTTCTATTGCTAGTATTTTATTCTTTTCCCACTCCCTTTTCTTGGATCTATAGAGCCTATTTGTACTTTTGCTAATCTCGAGATATTTCTTATGTGTTTGATCGCACTTATTTTGTAAACTACTTAGTCTGGCCTTCCGACGTTTCTCAAACCAGAGTTTGCACTCTTCGTCAAACCATGGTTTGCTTTTGGTTACTTTCTTAAAACCTATCGTAAGTTTCGCGGCTGCCTTTATCGCCTTTTTCGTATTGCTCCACAGGGTTTCCGGGTCCTCCTCGTGATTATTGTTATCGTCTCTCTGTTCTTGGAGAGCGTCGAAACTATTAGAAATCTCAACTTGGTAATTTAATGTTTCTGTTGCTGTTTTGAACTTATCTATATTGAAACGAACTGTTGGCACTGTGCGGCTTGTTTTCTTACTTAACGCTAGCCTAGATCTTAGTTTTACTATCACGAGAAAATGGTCTGAATTTAAATCCGCTCCCCTATACGATCTTATATCGAGAATGTTTGTATGACGTCTTCTGTCTATTAGAACGTGATCAATCTGATTGTGAGTCTTACCATCTGGTGATGTCCAGGTGGCCTTATGTATATTTTTATGCTTGAAATATGTGCTTTTGACAACGAGGTTCTTTGAAGCTGCAAAGTTTATTACTCTGGTTCCATTATCATTACTGACGTCATGCAAACTTTCTGATCCTATTGTAGGCCTATACATTGGTTCTTTTCCAATTTTCGCGTTGAAATCCCCAGGTATAGGAATAGTTAACATAAAAATTAAATAGTTTTTAACTGTGAAATGTTTAATTTTTGAAAATGGAAGAAATATAAAGAAAAAGGAAGTCGAGAGGTTCAGTTTAAAATTAAGGAAAGAGTCGGGAAAGAGTAGTGGGTGCCATAAATTTGTAACTGTATGCGTGAGGGCTTCTAAAAGGTGTTGTAAAAGAGAGGTATAGGAGTCGATAGTCTCTTCTAGATCTTTTGTTAGATTTTCGAAAGCAGGGCTATTGAACTTGGCGTTAAAACCGACTTGTTCGTTAAAGTCTTCGACTCTTGAGATGATTTTAGAAAAACTTTTCAGTTTCGAAGTGATCAAATTAGGGATTAGAAATAAATTATCTTCGGGTGAATAAAGAGAAATTTCTTGGTTGTCTTCTAATTTTTGAAATGAGTTCTGAACTTTTTCTAAAAATGGATCATTTTTCGACGATGAACTATTAATATTATACGTTTGATTAGAAATTGACGAAATTTCCTGAAGAAAATAAGTTATTGATTGGATATCAATTTTATGACTACTCGCATTGCAAACGTCAGATTTTTGTGTACATCCTATAATGAGTTTGATGTAGTTCTCGATTATCTGGTGTTTGAAATTATATAATTCGAATATGTCCAAATGAGACAAAAAATGATATTCTTCGGAAAGGATTTGGATATCAATAATAGGCTCGAGGTAAACACCTAATATATACCATTGAACCATTTCCCTTTCAGGGTAGGCGTGACACTACCCGATTCGGGTAGTGTTTCTAGGTTTTTCTTGTAGTTATAAATAACTACAAGTGTGGGCTCACCACACCCACGATGTGCCAATAGCACTCATGTCAGTATTCTTGAATGGTCACCCATCCAAGTACTAACCGCGTCCAAGGCTGCTTAACTTCAGTGATCTGACGAGAACTGGGTTTTTCAGCGTGGTATGGCCATTGGCAATGAGTGCGAAAAAAGAGAGTCGATGTACGAGCTTGTTGCATCAGATGGGGTTACTAGGAATAATATCAAGAAGGTACCAGGTGAAAGTTGGAGTTTTGAATTCATTTTGCTTCTCGGAAGCCTGCAAAAAGAAAACAAAAGTTAGTGTGAAAGAAGGTTTTTATAATTGAGTGCTTTTAGTTCTAGGAGTTCGTTTAGAGAAAGGGCGAAGAAGTCGATTGAGAATTTGAGGATTTCGTAACGGAGTAGGGGGCGGGATTTGTGTTGTCTTATCAATTTTTCTGGTGATATTTCTAAGACATTCTTTTGTGGAATGTACTTGTGTATTGCAGTATTTACAAGAATTTTCCCATGGAACCAATTTGGGTCTGGGATCAGTTTGAACTTCTTGATCTTTTGTCTTAATTTTTTTTGGATATGTTTCTGTGTCATCTTTATCACAAAGATCGTAACATTGTATCAACAATTTGAGAAGCCCTAATGCTGCTTTATTTCTGGCTAATTCTTTTGTTTTTCCGCTTTGAATTACAAGGTGTTCTAAAGTAGAGGCTTGCGCGAGAATGAACGAATGCGATCGCAAATGTTGATCTGGATAGGTTATTATTTGTGGCAATGGTAATCCATATTTGATAGTGAAATTCTTGAGAATTTCTACGTGATTTAGAATGCCCATGGAGTTACATCTGGTTAATTTCCTTGGATTTCTTGGGATGTGGGTAGGTTCTTCGTAATAGTGCTCCATTGAAGTTGTGTTCCTGAAGTACGGAATTTTAATTAACGTTTATGATATTGATTTTGAGGTCTGAATCCACATTTACAACATTTTTTATAACTTTTTCCAGATGGGCCTGGTTTATCATGTGATACATAAAAATGTTTAGTTGGAGAACAGGATTTTGGAATTCTGCCTAGCTTTCTTCTTTTGGTGCAATTAGTATCTGTAGGACGGTCTACAGTGTCTATAGAAGTATATGTAGTAGGTGTTTCAGGAGTAAGAGTGGGGTTGTTTTGTAGAGAATTCATAGAGTTGTTTGCAGGAATATTTGAAAGATTCATAGAAGAGTCATGCACAGAAATATGAAAGTTTTGAAGTCAGTTTGCTAGAATTTCTTCGTAAGTTGAATTAAGGAGACCTCTGTTTGATATTAAATGAATTACTTTCATAGCAGCGAAGTTTTTCGCTTCTTTAAGTGTGTCAGCCATTCCTGTTTGTTTAATATTTTGGACAGTACAAATTGCTATCCAAGTAGAGTTTTCAGTTGATGTTCTAATATGTAATGTAGTAAATTGAGGATGTAGAAGATTGCGTCGTGCACATAGTCTTTGCAATTTTTCACATATTTCGCTACTGAAAGATGGTCGAAATTGTTCTAATTTATATTCTGTACCATCTGTCACCGCCATTAATAGACTTCGTGCTGCATTTTGTTTGACTAAATCTTCATCTTTCCCAGTACTAATAACTACATACATTTGATACTGTAATTGGACTCGAATATGATATTCATTGTTGGAATCTAAAGCAATTGATAACTTGTATTCTAGAGGAGGTTCTCCTTTTTGTTGAAGAAATTTATTTAAAAGAGTTGTATAGGATTCATGCGACATGCTGAAGAAGGTTTAAAGTTGAATAGAGTAGTTAATTGTACTACGAGCTTCCTTGAGTTGTGAATGAGGATATAGAGTAGCGTCTGTAGTGAGTGGAATGGCTTCTTCTTTACCTGTATTTGAGTCAAGATATCGAGTGCTGTTCAATGGAGTGTTCTGCGCTTCTATGTGTGCATGAGGTGCCGATGCTATAGGCGCCTGTGAGTCTATGTTATTGGGTCCGTCAGCATGTGGTCGCTTTCCTAGATGTAATAATAAATTAGTAACAGAGTCCCAAAAGGCTCCTAAGAGATATAGTGACCAGCCGAATATTTTATGTAGAGTATAAACGTGAATTAACGTATCGGCAATTAGTTTAATTCCTCTGAAGATTATTATTATTCCTATTAATCCTGCACTAGCTGTACCAAAGTTTGTAAAAATAGTCCAGAATTTTCCCCTTGCACATTGGGCGATCCTATCGATTGTATCTTCATCTAGCAGGTTAAATATTGAGATGTCTTGATTATTTGTGGGTTGTCCCATCACTCCCCTAGCTAAGGTATTTAAGACCATAGGTTTCTCTGCATGAAACATAATATGATCTCTTAATTTGTCTAGATCGGCTTGTGAATATATGCCAGTTGTGGCCAAAGATGAGGGGTTTGTGTATTCCCACGTGAGTTGTGTTTTAGGCATCATGACATTTGGTGTTGGCCCTTCAATAGGATTGGGTAACATTTTAAACCATTTCTCACCAAAGAAATACATTGATGGAACAAATGTGTTACAACTTATTTGAGTACCTGTATTTGAAATAATATGGGTCCGTGGAGTTAGAAAAAATGTTCGATTTCCTTTGAATACTGGAAGTTTCATATAGCATTCCTTGGTTTCACGAAAAACGACTTCGGCTTGAACACATTGAACTGTATGGACTACTTATCCGGCTACTACTGCCATATAACCTGGGCCTTTCATTAAATGATAAGCGAATTCGTCACGTGCCTGGGTGGCTAAAATAAGTGAATTCCTAAATACTTGTTGTTCGAGTTTGCATTTTTCAGTTAAAACATCCCGATAAAGTTGTTTTACTTCGGTACGGATGTGTCTTTCAACGTAAACAAATTTGGAATTTACATATGTAAAAATATCCATGTTTTTTACTGCGATTTTTTGATTTGCAAAAACAGATAGGCCTTGATTATTTTCATAGATTAATAGTTTTGGGTGCTCAGTTCTCATTAGCAAGATATTGCATACAGGCATCAATGACTTGAATGCCAATACAAATGTTATATCATCTGTTACTAGGGAATATAAGATTTCGTTTCTTGTAATGTTGTCGTAAGTTTGGTTTGCTAAGCCAGAGTATAATAATTCGAATTTTTTGAAATTGCATGTTTCAGTCGGTAATGGGTTCCAAAAGGTTTGGCCTCCTTCTACATCGATACAAGTGGTGTCTGAGACTGTACATGCTACACCTGAACTTAAGTGAATCTTATCATCATTTAAATTAATAGTAGCGTAATAATCCCGTAATGAAATTGTATAAGTTGCTTCGACAACAACGTAATCCCAAGTGCCGAAAGGGTCTGAGAATGTAGTACCCGAACATTTTCCCCAATTAGTAGTGGTACCTGCTATCATTAGGGTATGTGAAAAAGAGTTGTTTGAACTTAACACGAAAATTTGCTTTTTGTCCCCTACTGTTAATACTCCCGTTTTATGCATCAAGTCACATTGTTCATATGATACTTCGTGTATATATTCTTTGTACCCATTAGCTACTGACGCTACGTGAGAATGCATTCCACAATATTGTACTTCCCGTTTTACTTCTACTTTACATTGTATGACTTTTGTATTGCTATAATCGGTTATTTGCAGTAATTGTATGTTTACCGACTCGATGTTTAATTTGGGTGCAGGTATATCACATCCTCCTACCTCTAATAAAGACACGGTTGTTATATTCAGTTGGTTCGGGCCACAATCGTATCCCACAATGGCATGGATTGTTGTTGTATAATGTAAGTATGCAGTGAACAGAGCCAAAAGGAAGCCTCGTAAATCCATTTCTGGAAAAAGGAGGTTCCAAATTAGCGACTTGTTCTATTCATGGATACTTTTAATTACGTCATTATTGGTTTATTATGAACGTGATTTATATATATTTCTTTTTATTTATTGCCATGCATAATATATTCTAGAGTGATGATTTTTTTTTTTTGTATAAGGAACGAGATACCTATTTTATCAGAGCTAGAACGTCGGACAGTAAAACATGACCTGATAGGCGCAAGGCGAGGATGAGATTTTTGTATGCGTGTGGTCCTCTTGTTTTAATTGTTAACATAATATCTCTAATTGTGAATGGGTTAGCAAGATCCTTACTCCATTCAGGAATGTTGCAATCATCGTGATTAAAAATTCCAGTTTGAATTAAATATGGCCAGAGAATAATCATGTCGACTGAATAAGCGAATACGTCAACAAGAGCCTCGATTCGTTTGCGGTGGATTGGATCCATCGTCTGAAATAAATATTTTATTGCATATATTTCAGTACGTCGGCTAATACTCCGTGACCCGATAGTTGAAGACTTAAAATCAACTTTTCATAGGCTTTTGGTCCTCTGGTTTTAATTTTGAGGATTATATCCCTAGTTGTTTCTATGCTTCTGAGGTTTTGTGCCCATTTAGGAATATCACTGTCATTTCTTTCGAAAATTTCAGTATGAAATAAATATGGCCATAACATGAGCAGATCAATTTGATGCATAAAAACGAAGATAAGAGAGTCTATACGCTGACAGTGGATGGGATCCATCTGAAATTAAAATGATAAGGGCTTGTCGTTTAATTATTAACGGTTTGACATTTTATGTGTGAACGTTTAAGTCTATTGACGTGTACTACTGTAGGTTTGCCTTTTATGTCAATTTTGACGTTTTCTTTTCCTACTATTTCTAGGACTTCATAAGGCCCTTTATATTGATCATCAAATTTTTTCTTAGGTTATTTTACAATTCATAAAAAGACGTTGTCTCCAGTTTTGATTTTTAATGGATTAACTTTTCGATCATGATATATTTTTGACTTTTCTTTAGCCGCAATTAAATTTTGTCTCGCTTGAGTTCTCATTTCATATAATTTTGTTATAAAATTCGTTAGGTAATCGTCATAAGTTTGCAATTTTTCTTGCTTTGATAGTGGTTCATTTGATGGTTGACGAGCTAATTTACCGAAAACTAATTCATAGGGCGTACATTTTGTACCTTCGTGGACACTTGTATTATAAGAAAACATGGCTAATTCAAGCCAATCGTCCCATTCGGAATTTTTTGAAACAAATTGTTTGAGGTATTCAGCTAACACGTGATGTGATCTTTCAAGAGACCCATTTGATTGTGGATGGAATGCTGTTGTTTTAAATTGCTTAATTCGAAAACGTTTTGCCATTCTTCTCATTAAATTGCTTAAAAAATTTGAACCTTGGTCAGTCAAAACTGCTTTTGGGGAACCGTAAATGCATATAAATTTTTTAACAAAAATATCGGCTACTGTTGAAGCTTTCGCATCTGGAATCGCTAGAGCTAAAGCATATTTTGTAAAATTATCTTGAATATTTAAGATATTTACGTTGCCTAATGTTGTTTGTGGAAGTGGGCCAACTATGGCCATTGAAATTTTTTCGAATGCAGTTCCAGGCGTGTCCGTTATTATCATGGGATTTTTAGTTTTTACGCGAACTAATTTTTTTGATTTGACATTGCAAGCACTGCTGAATATATTTCTGAATATCAATTTTCATATTCTCCCAATAATAATTCTGACGAATTCGATGATAAGTTTTTGTAACACCTTAATGACCTCCTAAAGCTGAAGAATGTGCCTCTTCAAGTAATTGAGTTCGTTGTTATTTCGTTGGATATTTAACTATTCCCGTACAAATGATAATTTTGGTAGAAGAATCCGAAAAAGTTGAAATTAGAATTTCACATATTTCTTTCCAACCTATGTGATTAACTTGTGAAGTTTTTGCGATACTAATAGATCGTAAATTTAGTCTCACTGATATTGAATGCAAAGAAAGTATTGAAAGTTTAATACTGCTTAAAGTGTCTGACAAATTTTCTTTAGAATCAGCTTCAATGGGAAGGGCTAAATGATACTGCTGTCCTTTCTTTATTTCTTTAGCAAGTCCTTTCTCAAGTTGGCTGAACTTAGGTAAAATACCACGCTTAGACAAAGCTCTTGATCCATTATCACGTGGGGAACCGTCAGTAGCAATAAAATAAGCGTAATTATCTTTACGCATCGTTAATTGATCGCGACACTCAACAAAATTTTGTTGCGCATGAGCTTGGGTATTCAAAGGAGGAGGTTCTGGAGGGGGTTTACTTTCTTCTAATTTCTCTTCATTTACTTCTTGAAAAATTTCGGGATTTTTCACATTTCTTTCTTTTGGAACTTTTATAAAATCTTCTGGTTCCGAAAGTTCTTGCATATTTTCTTCATTAACAAAGTTTTCTTCATCTGAAAAATTTTGAAAATTTTCGTCATTTAGGACCAGTAGTTGCCTCTTTTCTCGGTCTGCCTCTCTTTTTCAAGGCTTGCGGGTTGCTGGCATTTGTGAGCACAGCTTTCTTGGGCCTACCTCGTGCTTTTTTAACAGCAGGCGAGGGAGGTAAGTATTCTTCCTCACTATCTTTATATGACTTACCTTGATTTTCAATTTGTTCATTAATTTGTGTTTGCTCTTCGTATTTTTGTTTCTGTCCTCTTGTAACCACAGTGTTCCAAGATTGACAGAGAAGTTCGTTTTTCTCTATAACTTTTGGAATTAAAAGTAACATTGAAAGATACAGAAGTTTCTGTACTGGACTATCAAAAAGTTCATTTTGTATTTAATTCAGTGATTCTTCACTTATTAAATTATGAAGAATTTCAGGAATTTTTTCCTTCAAAGATTCGCTATTTATTTTTATATTTTCTTCGGAATCTGAATTTTTATGATTTTCAATGTTCAAGAATTCCATAGAATTGATAGGATTTTCTTCCTCAAATGTTGAGTCATTCTCAGAAATTATATTAATTCCTACGGTTTCAACGTTTTCTAGAAAGGGGTTCCTCGAAAGCATATTCGGCGAGTTTTAATCGCCATCTTGAAACTCGAGAACACGGATCTTTAGAATTTTTGAACCAAACAAGGGGCTTATGGTCTGTAACGAGGGTGAATTTTCGTCCGTACAAATAAGGGCGAAAATATATTACAGAGTAGACTATCGCTAAAGCTTCTTTTTCATACGTATCGTATTTACGTTTAGTATCGGTTAATGATCTTGAAACATATGCAATTGGTTGGTCTTTACCTATTTTACCTTGCGAAATTATTCCGCCTATGGCATAACCTGATGCATCTGTAGTTACAATGAAAGGTTTTGAAAAATCAGGTCGAATTAAAAGTGGTTCTTGGCACAATTTATCTTTTAAAATATTGAAAGCTTGTTGCTGCTTTTCCGTCCAATTAAATGATATATCTTTTTTAAGGAGCTGATTTATTGGGGCTGCTATCTTAGCAAAAATTTCTATAAATCTACGGTAATATCCTGCTAAACCTAAAAATTGTTTAATATGCTTTTGATTTTTAGGAGTTGGGAAGTCTTTTACTGCCATGATCTTCTTCGGATCAGGTCGAACTCCGTCCTTATCTATTATATGTCCTAAATATCCTACTTCGTGTCGTAGAAATTCGCACTTGTCGGGTTGTAAATGAAGATTTGCATTTCGTAATCGGCTTATTAGTTCATTAAATTTTGATTCATGTTCTTCTAAAGTATTTGCGTAAATCACAATGTCATCTAGATAAACAAAGAGTTCCCTTCCCTGAAGTCCCGTTAGAACTAAATCCATTAGTCCTTGAAAGTTTGCTGGTGCGTTTTTTAAATCAAAAGGCATTCTGTCAAACTCATAATGTCCATAAGGGGTTGAAAACGCAGTTTTATGTGCATCTTTGGGATCCATTTTTATATGATGGAAACCCGTTGCTAAATCGAAAACAGAGAAATAACGAGCAGATCCTAACTGGTCTAAAATGTCGTGAATGTTTGGTAGAGGATATGAATCACCAATTGTCTTTTCATTCAATTTTCTAAAATCAAGTACCATTCGCCATTTCTTTTTTCCTTGTGAGTCTTGTTTTTTTGGAACAATCCAAAGTGGTGTATTGTAAGGTGATTGGGAAGGTTTTATTACATTGTTTTTTAATAATTCATCTACTTGGCGAATGATTTCTTCCTTATGAACTGGAGGAAATCGATATTGTCGCGAAAAAATAGGACAATCATCTGTTGTCGGTATTGAGTGTTGAAGAATATTTGTAGGTTCTAAGTATTCTCCCGGAATGTGGAAGCAATCTGCATTTTTAATAATTAATTTTTCAACATGTTCATATTCTTCCATATTTAAATGATCTAACCGTAGTAGTTTTTTAATGATTTCTACTCTTTCTTCGCCTGTGATCTTGTAAAATTTGCCGAAATGGTTAGACTTTTCATCGGATGTCAAAAAACTGTTTAATATTAAATTGGGCAAATTTTCATCATTTTCATTTTCTGAAAAATTATATTGATTTGTTGAATTGTTAACTTCGCATTGTTCAAAATCTTGTAATTGAACACTAGGAATTGATATTTTTACAGGTTGTTCATTTATGTTTGCATATTTGACGTAGGCTTTGCCTCCACAATTTTTTACAATGGCTTGACCCACAAAAATTCCTTCTCCAATTGATAATTGGGGTATATAACCCTCAGAGCCCAAGACTCCATCTTCATCTACTGGTACATCATCAGGGATTATATTTAGTGTAGTTAAAAATCCAAGTATTACAACCTTAATTTGACCTAGAGTATATACAGGTAGATCATTAATGCCTGTTAGTCTCAACGCTTCATTTTTATTTATTTTTATTTCGGGGTCAATCGCACTTCTTTTAATTAAATTTCGACCAGCGCCAGTGTCGATCATCATACGTGCCGGGCTTTTTAGACCAACGGCAGATACCATGATCGAAGGAATTATATTATTCCTACTGATATGAATTTTGATATCATTTTCTTCACTTGTAATTTCTATAGGTGCTTTAGTTAATGGGTTGGCGCCTTCCTCCCAGCACCCATTGGGGGAATAGCGTTGGAGTTTTCCTGGTTCTGCGAATAATTTTGAGGGCTTTGTTTTCCGTTTCGATTTTGCAAATATCTACTCTTTTTATCACAATCCTTAGCGATGTGACCAGGGTAATTACAAAAATTGCAAATAATTTTGGATCCTTGGGTGGGATACGGGCGGGTCTGCTGATTATTCGTATTTTCAGGATTGTTTCCCTTTTGTTTTTGTCCAGGCTCAAAATTTTGATTCTGTCTGGGTCTAAAATTTTGATTTTGTCCATATCCGAAATTGTGATTTTGTTGGTTTCCAAAATTTTGATTTTGCCGGTTACTAAAATTTTGATTTTGTCTATATCCAAAATTTTGATTTGGTCGGTTATTGAAGTTTTGATTTTGTGAGTATCCAAAATTTTGATTTTGTCTCGGTACAAAGTTTTGACTCAGTTCAGGTCTAAAATTTGAATTTTGTCCAGGTCTAAAATTTGGATTTTGTGCAGAATTCCATCTATTGTGATTATTAAAATTTCCTTGAGGTTTATTTGGTAAAAATTGGTTTTGGATTGAATTTGAAACAACAAGATTTTCAGAAAAAATTTTTTGTCGAAAGTTTTCGAGGTGGTAACACTTTTCGGTCGCATGTCCTGGTCTTCCGCAAATTAAACACGCTATTTTAGTGTCCTGAGCAACATTGAATTTATTATTTTTTGTAATAATTCGCGATTCTGATTCTTCTTCTGAGGATTTAATTGGCTTATTTTGTCGTAGTTCTGAACATGCATTCAATTTTCTTTCGATTTCTAGTGCCTCATTAATAAGAGTTTTAAAAGTATCATCCGCGTTATCTTTCAATCTTATCTCTAATTCCGAACGCAATCCCCTTTTGAAACATTTAATTACATCACTTTCTAAATTTGCTTCAAATGTGTCATCTGTGGCACCATCATTGTCTAATATATGCGCGTCTTCGATCCTATCTGCTAATTCTTTTATTCGCGCAGCGTATGATATTACATTTTCCTTATCCCACATAAATATATTACCTAGTTCTCCTTGCAACTGGTATACGCTTTTCGCGGGGGCATAAACTTTGTTTAATTTTTCTATTAATTCATCTAGTGTTCGAAACGTATTTCCGAATATGCATTTTCGCGCTTCTCCGGTCAACTTACTTCTTACTAATCTAGCAAGATTCTCATGTGCCTGTGTAGGAATTATGGCTTTTGCTTCTGTACATCCCTCTATAAAGTGGGCTAAAGGGATGTTACTACCGTCAAAAATAGGGATTATTTCGAGCGCGTCGCGGAGGGAAACTTGTTGATCGGCTGGCAGTGTCATTTTTTCCTGTTTTGTCGAGTCTTCGTCACTTGATACGTCGTCACTATTGTGCTCACTTATTATTGATTCGCGATTCAAATTATGAAATGAGTTTTCTTTTGTTACTTCCTTACTAATTTGTTGCGAGAGCGTTGAACTTAATAATGATTTTACATTAGCCTGATAATCAATCACGTCATCAATAGTTAGAGTTTTATTCTGATCTATAGAATCACTGATCAAACTTGAATTTGTGTTAATTAAAGTACTATTTCCGGGATCAATAAATGCAGAACAGTCAAAATTATTGTTTTCTGAATTACCACTACCAAATTCCAAATCTAGTTTTTCTAATTCTTTATCAATATTCATTTTATTTTTCCTATCACTCTCAAGCCCGTTCTTGTTTAATTCTACTTGCTTAGCTAATTGAGGGTTTTTCTTTGCAAGATTCCTAGTGATTGTTTTTTGAATATTCCCTAAATCTACAGGTTTTTTATTCGGCATTGATTATACATATATTCGGACATATTTCTCAGTAATAATATATAAAATGTATATTTTGTAAGTTACCTGTCTTCGTTCAAGTTCTTTGTGCTTAAAAATGTGTATAAAATAAATTTATTTAAAACAAATTATATATTGGCTCTCTTTTGTTTGGTTTTCCGGCCGATGCACCATAAAAAAGGTTGTATGTTACGTCATGGAAAACGCAAAATACTTTCCTTTTTAATTAGGTTCCTCGTTTTAGTTGACATCGAAGATCTTATGAGAATTCATAAAAGTGATAGCTTAAATTGCTTTTAATGGAGCCTGTTCAACAACTCAAGTCCAATGACACAGACTGGATTGAGCGTTGCGAGGACATTAGAAGTAGCCCTTGCCACCCTATTTTGGAAAATCACCCTTAAGGATACCCTAGGAAGTAGGATAAGGTTGTTATTCCCATCTGTACGAGTGACGATACTTTCTAGGATGCGCAAGCTTTCAAACCGGAAGTCATTTGCAGCCAAAAATTGTTGAGAGATGAAATTTTCTTGAGACCTGATTTCTACAAATGCCAAGGATTCAATGTGATTCAACGCGACCCCATTAATGTCCATGACTGCCATCCATAAATTTGCCAATATTTTATTAAAATTTCGTTGAGCGGTGGGTTCACTTAAGCGCGAACAGGAATTGCGTACGTTAGCCCGTTGAGTTTTCTTCATTAATTCTTTTATTTTACTTCAGCGAATTCACGAGATGACCTGTAAGCCTAAATCTCTAAGCTGTTTGCCCCCTTGATTATCCAGGAGATTTCTTTTTGACTTTTAATATCGCTCTGTTCTCTTTCAATTTTATAAATTAAGCATCATTTTAATTCATCCAGGTGCAATGTTGAGATTAAAATTCAGCTTAATTTGCCTAGCTTTTAATTTTAATTTTAGAAGTCAACGTGAGTTTAGGACTCACGGAAATGTTAATTTACTTTTAAAGATCTAGTTAGATTTTGACTTGGTTGATAATTTCATACCGATTTTATTTAGTTATAATAGGACACTTCGGGCATCAGGCGGCCTAGTTTCCAAGTCTTAGCCTGGTTGAGAAGTCCGCCATGATTGCCAGGTGTCAAATCTTATCGATAAAATCGGCAAAGTTGATCGTACTCAACTCCAGAATGGAGCCCCATTCACTTACTTCCTGCCCTAAGGAGCATTGATCTTCAATTTCCGGGTCTGATCCCGGTTGATAGAAGAGCTTTGCTCAGGCACGTTGTAAGTGAACTGACGCCAATTTGAAGTTGGCTAAGTCAGAATTTAAAGTTTTTTTGCTTAGAGAACCAATATGAGCAAATAAGAATTATAATTTATAATAATAAAAAAACCTTGCTTCACTCTCCTGTATAATCCTCCCTAGGTGAGATTGCAGTTCGGTGATCGCATTTGCAAGCGTCGAGTTGGTGCGTTCCCAGATAATCTGGGTAGATTTCGGAGAACTCCGTTCTCCAACTCGGTAGAATCGCAAGTGTCGTTTCCTTCGCGTCTCATCGATCGAGTGATCCCCTGGATGCTCGGTCCCACTTGTCTCCCTACTCTTGGGGGTCTGGTTGCGCGCGCATTTACCGATTGCCCGCTTGCCTTACTGACCTATATCTCTTCATAAGAATTTCGTGTTCCTGTCTCGCAATTTCTTATCGCTGTCCCTTTTCTTCTTATCGCAACAGCTGATGGAGAGACTTTGTCGGTTTTCCCGCTAGTCAGCTGACATATATTTGTTTCCTTTTATCAGCTGGTGGCCCAGGGCCGGCGGAAGACGTGGGTATGGTGGGTAGTACTACCCACCC
>CAKNYM010040940.1:7541-22464 GCA_932195095.1 Andricus curvator
TTAAATATCTACTAATACATTATTCGTTAAAAATTCATCTTTTTGGGATGAACATTAAATTTCTTGGTTGATTTTTAAAAATTATTTTATTATTATTTAACTGAAAATTCAAATATTCCAGTAGAAGATTTATCTTTTTAGTCGAAAATTCATCTCTTTGTTTGAAAATTTGAATATTTTGTTGAAAATTCGTTCTTTGTTGGAAATTATTATTTTTTAGTAAAAATTGAATATTTCAAATTTTTACTGAAAATTAAACTTTTCAATTTTTAATAAAAATTTAACTTTTTTATTTTCGGTCGAAAATTTATATTTTTTTATTGAAAATTCACCTTTTATGGATGAAAATTTATCAATTTGATGGAAAATTAATCTATTTGGTTGAAAATTAAACTACATACTTGGTTGAAAGTTGAACTACTTTATTGAAAATTAATTTTTTTGGTTAAACATTCATCTCTTTGATTGAAAATTTAATCATTCCATTTTTGATTGAAAATTCATCTTTTTTAATTGAAAATTCATGTATTTTGTTGAAAATTCATCCTTTTTGGTCGAAAATTCGTTTTTTTCTGTAGAAAATTAAAGGTTTTGTTTTGAAATTCGACTAATTGGTTAAAATTTGAACTACTTTGTTGAAAATTAATTTTTTGGTTGAAGATTTATCTCTTTAGTTGAAAATGTATTTTCTCAACTGAAAATTTGATAAACCTGATTTTTTTGCTTGAAAATTCTTTTTCTTGATTTTAAATATGACCTGTTTTGGTAGAAATTTAATCTTTTTTCGGTTGAAATATCAACTATTACATTTTTTGTTGAGAATTCATCTTCGTTTTTCTTTTCTGGAAAATTAATATTTTTTTTAGAAAATTATTCTTCTTGATTACAAATTCATTTATTTTTGTTAAAAATTCCTTTCTTTGCTCAAAAATTTAATAACTTTGTTAAAAATATTCTTTCTTTGGTTATAAATTAATTTTTTAGTTGAAAACTCGACTTTTTGGTAGAAAATTAATCCTCTTGTTTGAAAATTCATCTCATTGGTTGAAAATTCATTATTTTTGGTTGAAAATTCAAGTATCTCGTTAAAACCTCCTTTTTCTTGGTTCAAAATTATTTTTTTAACTCAAAAGTGAACCATTTCATTTTGGTTACAATTTTTTTTAGTTGCAAATTGATTTCTTTCGATTAAAATTCAACTATTATATTGGAAATTTGTCTTTTGTTGTTAAAAATTAATGTTTGAACTTAAAAATTAATTATTTCATTTAAAAATTAATTTTTTTAACCGAAAATTTAACTGTTTCATTTCTGGTTGAAAATGTTTTCTTTTTTATTTAAAAATTAAATTCTTTTGTTACAAATGGAACTATATTGTTGGAAATTCAATTTTTTTATCGGAAAATTTTAGTATTCCATTTTTGGTTAAAAATTTATTTTTTTAGTTGAAAATCTAACAATTTTGTTGAAAATTCGTTTTTTGTGAGTAGAAAATTAATCTCCTTTTGTTGAACATTCAGCTGTTTTTTTTTAAATTCGTATTTTTTGGTTAAATTCAACTGTGATTGTTTTAAAATTTAAACATTTTTTGGTTGAAATAATATCAACAAGAGTTCTTTTTCTTTTTTTTTTAATTTTAAGTAAAAAATGCAGAAATTATAATTTTCAGTAGAAAAAATTTTCCCACAAAAGAGTTGAACCCAAGAAGGGGGAAAAAAATTTCAACCAAAAATGGAAAATTGTAATTTTCGGTACAAAAATTTGTTCAAAAGAGTTTTTCTTATTTTTAATTTTCAGTTCAAAGTTAAAAATACGACTTTTTGCAAATTCAACCATCCCAGTTGAAGATTTATAATTTTGGTTAAAAATTCAGCTCTTTGGTTGAAAATTTAACTATTTTGTGGAAAAATTTTTTTTTTTGTTGAAACTAAATTTTTTAGCTGAAAATTTAATTATTTCAGGTTTGGTTAAAAAATGATATTTTTTAGTTGAAAAATACAGTTTACATTTTCTGTATTTAAGTTTTTATTTCTGTTTTACTTTCTCACAGTTTTTTCCAAGTTTAGTTCAAATTTCACTGTCGACTTCGCATTTTTCAAACTCAAATTCTACGATGAATACTTGAAATTTTATTTCCATTCCATTCCAGTATTTCACATTAAAAATTAAAATCAAGAGAAAAAAGTAATAAAAATAATTAATTAATTTGTTTCAGAACTGAATGCCTTACTTTTTTACTTTGATTTATGCATAAACTATAAACTTTTATTAATAACTCAATGTAAAAAAAATCTATTTTTCATTGAATAAATTTTAATTTTCGCGGAACTTTAACCAATTTGAATTTTCAATTAAAAAAGATCAATTTTCAAAAACTCTAAAAAAAAGAACAGTTGAATTTTAGACCAAATAGGGTTTAAATGGAAATAAAATAAATAAATGAATAATAATAAATAAATAATAAATAATGAAATTTTTTTAAAATTTGAATAATATTGTTGAATTTTCAACCAAATAATAAAATTTTTTACCAAAAATATAATCGTCAGTAGGAAGCAAATGCAAAAAAAAAAGAAATAGTAATATAAATACAAGGCAATAAATTACTAATAACAATACTATATCAGGGTGGCCGCAAAACTTATTTTTCAAAATTCCCCTCAAAATTACCTAATTTTTCCCAGACCAGTTTTTTATTTTCCCTGGCCATTGATATTCGAAGACCAGAATCTTAATCTCGTACATTTTTATCATAAAATTGTTTATAAACGGAATAAAATAATTTTGAATTAAAATTGAAAATTTTCAAATTTATCATCCTTTACATGTATTTAAAGTGCCTTTTATAGAAATTCACTGACTTTTCCCTGACCAATAAAATTCTCTGACTTTTTCCTTGATTTTTAGTTTTTTCCTGATTTGTGTACTCCAAACTGAGGGAAACTTTCCGTGGTGAATCTCAGATATTTCTGGCGGACTCCGCTAGTGGCAGCTTGTACAGCTGTAACCGCGGAAATTTTACCTCAGTCGGGAGTACTCAGCTATTAATAAAAGAATTTTAAATTAAAATTGAAAAATTTCAAATTTATTATCCTTTACAGTTTACAGTTATTTAAAGTGCGTTTTATAGAAATTCACTGACTTTTCCTTGACCAATTAAATTCCCTGACTTTTTCCCTGATTTTCAGGTTTTCCCTGATTTGTGTACTCCAAACTGAGGGAAACTTTCCGTGGTGAATCGCAGATATTTCTGGCGGACCCGGCTAGAGGCAGCACGAACAGCTGTAACCGCGGAAAGTTCACGTCAGTTGGAAGGAATCAGCTATTATTAAAAGAATTTTAAATTAAAATTGAAAAATTTCAAATTTATTATCCTTTACAGTTATTTTAAGTGCCTTTTATAGAAATTCACTGACTTTTACCTGACCAATAAAATTCCCTGATTTTTTTCCGTGATTTTCAGGTTTTCCCTGTTTTGTGTACTCCAAACTGAGGGAAACTTTCCGTGGTGAATCGCAGATATTTCTGGCGGACACCGCTAGAGGCAGCACGAACAGCTGTAACCGCGGAAAGGTTACCTCAGTCCTGAGTAATCGCCTATTAATAAAAGAATTTTAAATTGAAATTGAAAAATTTCAAATTTATTATCCTTTACAGTTATGTAAAGTGTCGTTTACAGAAATTCACTGACTTTTCCCTGACCAATAAAATTCCCTGACTTTCTCCCTGATTTTCAGGTTTTCCCTGATTTGTGTACTCCAAACTGAGGGAAACTTTCCGTGGTGAATCTCAGATATTTCTAGCGGACCCCGCTAGAGGCAGCACGAACAACTGTAACCTCGGAAAGTTTAACTCAGTCGGGAGTAATCAGCTATTGATAAAAGAATTTTGAATCAAAATTGAAAAATTTCAAATTTATTATCCTTTACATTTATTTCAAGTGTCTTCTATAGAAATTCACTGACGTTTCCTCGACCAATAAAATTCCCTCTTTCCCTGATTTGTGTACTCCAAACTGAGGGAAACTTTCCGTAGTGAATCGCAGATATTTCTGGCGGACTCCGCTGGAGGCAGCACGAACAGCTGTAACCGCGGAAAGTTTGCCTCAGTCGGGAGTAATCAGCTATTAATAAAAAAAATTTTAATTAAAATTGAGAAATTTCAAATTTATTATCCTTTACAGTTATTTAAAGTGTCTTTTATAGAAATTCACTGACTTTTCCTCGGCCAATAAAATTCCCTCTTTCCCTGATTTGTGTACTCCAAACTGAGGGAAACTTTCCGTGGTGAATCGCAGATATTTCTGGCGGACCCCGCTAGAGGCAGCACGAACAGCTGTAACCGCGGAAAGTTTACCTGTAACGCTTCGTAGCCCCATTTTTTGCTACTTTTGTAAGGTTGTATCATTTACCTGCGTAATAAAAGACAATTAATTTGCTGATTTTAAATTACAAATATATTTTTTATCTCTAAAAAGATTTTTATCCTAAGATACAACATTCTTATCTTCAAATCCTCAGCATTTTTATTTAATAAATTATAATAACCTAATAGCTCATTGTTTTGGGAAGAAGAATAATTTTTATTTTTGAAATGTATTGTATTTTTTTCCTGAAACTATTTTCAATATCTACTTTTAATAATTTATACTTTAAATCAATATTTTTCAACACAATCATTCAAGAAAATGTTGTCAACCTCTTGTGTAATTAGTCATTCATAACCCATTATGTAAATTTAAACGTCAGAATTGAAATTGATTGATTTTAGCGATGCCTTAGACGAATTTCCGAATAAAAAAATAACTGTATGAACACTAGGGTGGTCCCCATTTTTAAAAAATTTTGATTCTATAGCTGTAGTGGTTCGTGTCCGCGCTAAGTTTCTAGAAGAGTGGTTCGCGTCCGTGATAAGTTTCTAGAAAAAGTGGTTCGTGTCCATACTAAGTTTCTAGAACATTCTTGATGACGTCATCACGAATGCCTACGTTGCCGACATTGATACTAGAGGGGTACTGGACCACTTTTACAAGAGAGCTACTGGGTCAAATCTATCTATTTAGATGGGATATACTGGACTACTAATACAAGAGGGCTACTGAACCAATTTTTACAAGAGGAAGATACGTCTCTACTTTACCGACATCGAAAACATTCCACAGCTAACGTCATGAAATAATACACTGCGATCCCGATTTACCGTGAAGGCCAGTGTGGGTATCCCCGAAACGTCTCCGGTAAAGCGGGATCCCAATATATTATTTTATGACGTGAGTTATGGAATGTTCTCGATGTCGGTAGAGTAGAGATGCATCCCTGGCGAAATTTTCGGATAGGAATTCATTCCTAACCAATCCGAAGTCATCCGAATCATTCCGGAATCTGTATCCGAACCAGTCCGAGTTAATCCGAACAAATACGAAAAAAGTTTTACATTTCGTTTGATCGAAATCGGTTAAAAATTAATCCGACTCAATCCGAACTTCCAATCCGAATAAATCCGAACCAAATTTCCAATCCGAATGAATCCGAACTCGGATTGACCTAAACTGATTTTCAATCCGAATGAATACAATTCAATCCGATCTCGGATTCATTCGGATTGAAAATCGGTTTAGGCCACTCCGAGTTCAGATTGAAGCGGATTCATTTGGATTGAAAATTTGGTTCGGATTGGTTCGGATTGGAAGTTCGGATTGAACCGGATTGAGTCGAATTAATTTTTAACCGATTTGGATCGAACGAAATGTAGAACTTTTTTCGGATTGGTTCGGATTGATTCGGGTTGGCTCGGATACAGATTCCGGAATAATTCGGAATGATTCGGAATGAATTCCTGTCCGATACTTTCGCCAGGGATCCTCATCTTGTAGAAAGTGGCTCAGTAGCCCCCTTGTATCAAAGTCGGTAAGGTAGGAACTCACGATGACGTCATCAAGAATGTTCTAGAAACTTAGCATGGACACGAACCACTTTTCTAGAAACTTAGCACGGACACGAACCACTACAGCTATAGAATTTCCTCGATGTCGGTAAGGTAAGAATCTATATCTAGAACCCGCCTTACTCATTTACTCGAATGCAGAAAGAAAGAAATGCCTTTTGTTTAAACCAACAATGATATTTAGAGGTTTCGCAAGCCCCATGAAGTTTTAAACGAATTTCCCATGAAAAAAGACGTTTTTGTACATTTTATTCAGAATCCTCAATATGAGCTGAATCGAGTTGAAACTCAACATTTATCTTCAAAATTAGCCATAGAATACGAATCAAAACTTATTTTTTAAATATCCAACCCCATAAGTCTGTTTTATTCGGTCCCAAAAAAACCCCATAAGTGAAAAATGGGTTTTGCGAGTTTTTGGCGCTAATTATGATTTTTGCGGTTTTTTAAATACAAATTGTTTATAAAACATAAAACACTACTTTCTGGTGATAATTAGATGTTTAAATAAATTGTTTAAACAATTTATTATTGTTTCTAGGAATTGTCTCTTGGAGTAGAGTTAAAAATTCGCGGTTTTTTCCTAATTTTTTAAACTTATTATCTACTTTTCATTTAGAGCTGGCCAATAATTAATTAAATTTAACATGAATAATTGTTTAAACAATTAAGTATTTTTTTAAATAATATTGTTTGTGAATAATGCTAGAAAGTTGCGTTTTTTTCTGAAATATTCAACATTCTGTCCACTTTTCACTCAGAGCGAGGTAATAATCCATGGAATTTAACAAAACCTAATTGTTTAAACAAATTATTGTTGTTTGTAACTATCCTCTTCTATAGTAATGCAAGATAGTTGCGGTTTTATCTGCAATTTCTCACTTTTTGTCCACTTTTTCCTTAGTAATAATGATAGACACAGGGGTGGGGGGGGATTACCCAAAAAATGCAAAATAGCAGTTCTATGTGAAATTAATATTTATTTTAAAAGATATTTGGCAATTATTTAGTTTTCATTTGTTCAAACTATTATTTCTCCCTTTAAATTGTGAAATTTTTTGTGTGATCTGACACATGATGACTTTGTGAAGCTCTTCGCCTGGGGTGATTACTATGGAGATTGATCAGCGACCTGGGTCGGAACAGTATTGTGGAACGTGCGTGTTGTTTAAATAAGCAGCATGGGAAATCCAGATTAATATAAAAATCTCTACCCCCCCCCCCCCATTATACATCCTCGTACACTTCCTTCTCTAATCATAATTAACGAATGTTCAAATTCTACGATGAAAATTGAAATTCATCTTATTTGGTTAAAAATGCAACTCTTTGTTTGAAAATTAACTAGGAATAAACGCGGTTTTTTCTTAAATTTTTAACTTTTTGTCCACTTTTCACTTGGAGTGAGTTAATATTTAATTTAATATAGCAGAAATAGTTGTTTAAACAAATTATTATTTTAATTGATTAATACTAGATAGTTGCGCGGTTTTTTTTTAATTTTTCAAACTTTTTGTGCACTTCTCAATTAGAGTGAAGTAATAATTAATTTCAGTGAACAAAAATAATTGTTTAAACAATTTATTTTTGTTGTTAATAATATTCTTTTTGACTAAAAAGTCAAAGCAAAACTAAAGATTTCAGAAAAAACAACTTTCCAGCATTACCCTAGGAGAAGATAGTTATAAACAATTATAAATTTGTTCAACAACTATGTTTGTTAACTTGCATTATTTATTACTTTACTAAGTAAAAAGTGGGTAAGAAGTTAAACATTTCAGAAGAAACTTCAGAAAAAACGCAACTTTCTAGCATTATTCGAATTGAATATTATAAAACTAACAACAAATTGTTTAAACAGTGAATTTTGTTAACTTTTATTAATCATTTAAGTCACTTTAATTTGAAAATTTGACAAAAAGTGGAAAATGTTTTTAAAAAAATGCAATTTTTTTGGCATTATTCTAATAGAATATTATTAACAATAATAATAATTTGTTAGAACAATTATGCTTGTTAACAATAATCAAGTATTGCCTCACTCTAATTGAAAATTGGACAAAAAGTGGAAAATTTAAAAAAAAACGGAAAAAATCATAATTAGCGCCAAAAACTCGCAAAATCCATTTTTTCACTTATGGGGTTTTTTGGGACCCTATAAAACAGACTTATGTGGGTGATATTTAAAAAGTAATATTTTATTCGTATTCAGGATATTTCAAAGACTTTAGAAGATTTTACTGACTTCAGGAGAATTCAAGTGACTTCGAGTGAATTCAGGTGACTTCCAGTGAATTCAGATGATTTCAAGTGACTTCACGTGAATTCATGTGACTTCATGTGAATTGAAATTACTTCAGATATTTCAGGAGATTTCAAGTGACTTCATGTGAATTCAGGTGACTTCAAGTCACTTCATGCAAATTCACGTGAATTTATGAGAATTCAAATGACTTCAGATATTTCAGGAGATTTCAAGTGACTTTAAGAGAATTCAAGAGCCTTAAGGAGAATTTAAGTGACTTAAGTAGAATTCAAGTGACTTCCAGTGAATTCACGTGACTTCATGTGAATTCAAATGATATCAGATATTTCAGGAGATTTCAAGTGAATTAAGGAGAATTCAAGTGACTTCAGGTGACTTCAAGTGACTTTATGCGAATTCACGTGAATTTATGTGAATTCAAATGACTTCAGATATTTCAAGAGAATTCTAGTGACTTCAAGTTTCTTCATGTTAATTCACGTGACTTCATGTGAATTCAAATTACTTCAGATGTTTCAGGAGATTTCAAGTGACCTCAAGAGAATTCAAGTTCCTTAAGGAGAATTCAAGTGACTTCAAGTTATTTTAGGTGACTTCAAGTGACTTCATGCGAATTCACGTGAATTTATGTGCATTCAAATGAGTTCAGATATTTCAAGAGAATTCAAGTGACTTCAAGTGACTTCATGTTAATTCACGTGACTTCATGTGAATTCAAATTACTTCAGATATTTCAGGAGATTTCAAGTGACTTCAAGAGAATTCAAGTTCCTTCTTAAGGAGAATTCAAGTGACTTCAAGTGATTTCAGGTGACTTCAAGTGACTTCATGCGAATTCAAGTGAATTTATGTGAATTCAAATGACTTCAGATATTTCAAGAGAATTCAAGTGACTTCAAGTGACTTCATGTCAATTCACGTGACTTCATGTGAATTCAAATTACTTCAGATATTTCAGGAGATTTCAAGTGACTTCAAGAGAATTCAAGTTCCTTCTTAAGGAGAATTCAAGTGACTTCAAGTGATTTTAGGTGACTTCAAGTGACTTCATGCGAATTCACGTGAATTTATGTGCATTCAAATGACTTCAGATATTTCAGGAGATTTCAAGTGACTTCACGTGAATTCACGTGACGTCATGTGAATTCAAATAACTTCAGATATTTCAGGAGATTTCAAGTGACTCAAGGAGAATTCAAGTGACTTCAGGTGACTTCAAGTGACTTCATGCGGATTCACATGAATTTATGTGAATTCAAATGACTTAAGATATTTCAGGAGATTTCAATTGACTTCAAGTGACTTCAGGTGATTTCAAGTGATTTCACGTGACTTCATGTTTATTCAAATGACTTCAGATATTTCAGGAGATTTAAGGTGACTTCAAGAGAATTCAAGTGCCCTAAGGATAATTCAGGTGACTTCGAGTGAATTCAGGTGAGTTCAAGTGACTTCACATGAATTCAAATGACTTCATATGAATTCAAATTATTTCAGATATTTCAGGAGATTTCAAGTAAATTAAGGAGAATTTTTAAAGTGACTTCAAGTGACTTGATGCGTATTCACGTGACTTTACTGTGAATTTAAATGACTTCTGCTTTTTTTGGAGATTTCAAGTGACGTCAACAGAATTCAAGTGACTTAAGGAGAATTCAAGTGACTTCACGTGAATTCATGTGACTTCATGTGGATTCAAATGACTTTAGATATTTCAGGAAATTTCAAGTGACTTCAAGAGAATTTAAGTGCCTTAAGGAGAATTCAAGTGACTCCAGGTGAATTCAGGTGACTTTAAGTGACTTCATGCGGATTCACTTTAATTTATGTGAATTCAAATGACTTCGATATTTCAGGAGATTTAAGGTGACTTCAAGTGAAGTCAGGTGATTTCAAGTGATTTCACGTGACTTCATGTTCATTCAAATGACTTCAGATATTTCAGGAGATTTAGGGTGACTTCAAGAGAATTCAAGTGTCTTAAGGATAATTCAAGTGACTTCGAGTGAATTCAGGTGAGTTCAAGTGACTTCACATGAATTCAAATAACTTCAGATATTTCAGGAGATTTCAAGTAAATTAAGAAGAATTCAAGTGACTTCACGTAACTTCGTATGAATTCTTCACTTCCATGTGAATTCAAATGACTTAAGATATTCCAGGATATTTCAATTGACTTCAAGTGACTTCAAATGAATTCAGGTGATTTCGAGTGATTTCACGTGACTTCATATGAATTCAAATGACTTCAGATATTTCAGGAGATTTAATGTGACTTCAAGAGAATTCAGATGAGTTCAAGTGACTTCACATGAATTCACTTGACTTCATATGAATTCAAATGACTTCAGATATTTCAGGTGGTTTCAAGTAAAGTAAGGAGAATTGTTAAAGTGACTTAAAGTGACTTAATGCGAATTCACGTAACTTCATATGAATTTATATGACTTCTGATTTTTTAGGTGATTTCAAGTGACTTCACGTGAATTCATGTGAATTCAAATGACTTCAGATATTTCAGGAGATTTCAAGTGACTTAAGGAGAATTCAGGTGACTTCAAAGTGATTTAGGTGATTTCAAGTGACTTCACGTAAATTCATGTGACTTCATGTGAATTCAAATGACTTCAGATATTTCAGGAGATTTCAAGTGACTTCAAGAGAATTCAAGTGCCTTAAGGAGAATTCAAGTGACTTTAAAGTGATTCAGGTGATTTCAAGTGACTTTACGTGAATTAATGTGATTTCATGTGAATTCAAATGACTTCGATATTTCAGGAGATTTCAAGTGACTTCAAGAGAAGTCAAGTGCCTTAAGGAGAATTCAAGTGACTTCAAGTAAATTCAGGTGACTTCAAGCGACTTCACGTGAATTCATGCGACTTCATGTGAATTAAAATTACTTCAGATATTTCAGGAGATTCGAAGTGACTTCAGATATTTGAAGAGAATTCAAGTGACTTCATGTTAATTCACGTGAATTCAAGTGACTTCGTATGAATTCACGTGACTTCATGTGAATTGAAATGACTTCAGATATTTCAGGAGATTTCAATTTACTTCAAGTGACTTCAAGTGAATTCAGGTGATTTCAAGTGATTTCACGTGACTTCATATGAATTCAAATGACTTCAGATATTTCAGAAGATTTAAAGTGGCTTCAAGAGAATTCAAATGCCTTAAGGAGAATTCAAGTGACTTCGAGTGAATTTAGGTGATTTCAAGTGACCCCCACTGGAAATGAACGGATTGAAACCTTATCCGTTTTAATCCGCCATATATCCATAAGTATCCGTTTGAATACCTTTTCATACTCTTCAATCCGTATGTATCCGTTGGATATCCATCCATCCGTTTGAAAAATAATCTTATCCGGTGTAACTAACCATTTTAATCCTTCTGTATCCGCTTTTGTTTATTACTATCCGTTTTTATACTTATACGTTTCAATCCTTCATTTTTTATCCGCGACTCAATCCTTATCTAACCGCCAACTACTTAGATTTGATCTCACCTATTACGGATTAAAAATGTATCCGTTTCAATCCATGCTTATCCTCTTTAATCCTTTCTCTAAAAATGTATTATCTCACCGTTCTAATCCATGAATCTCGATCCGCAACCCTATCCTCGTCTATCCGAGACCTACTTTGACATTCTTTAACATCTATCACGGATAGGATACTCATCCGTGCCAATCATTACCTATCCTCATTAATCCGTTTTCCACGAAACATATTGCTCATCCATTCCAATCCATAATTTCCTATCCGCCACCCTATCCTTTCCTATCCGCGACGTATTTTGACATTCCTTGTTAACTATTACGGATAGAATACTTATCCGTACCAATCATTACTTATCCTCTTTAATCCTTTCTCCACAGAAAGAATTGGCTATCCGTTCTAATCCATGATTTTCTATCCGTCACCCTATCGTTGTCTATCCGCGAGCTACTTTGGTTTTTCTCGTTATCTAACACAGAAAGAATCTTAATCCGTCCCAATAATTTCCTATCATTTTCAATCCTTTCACCATAAAATTTATTGCCTATCTGTTCAAATCCATAATTTTCTATCCGTCACCGTACTCTTTTCTATCCTTGTACTACTTCGATTTTATCTCCTCACCTATCACGGATTGAAAAGGTATCCGTGACAATCAATTCTTATCCTCTTCAATCCTTCTCTTCAATAATTTTTTTGAATCAAACTGATACGCGAGGATAGAATATTATTAGTTCAATACAGATTCAAAAGGATAGACGTGAATAGAGTATTACTAGTTGAAGACTGATTGAAACTGATAGATATGGATAGCTAATTTTTACTTGAAGACGGATTCAAACGAATAGATATGGATAGATTATTTTTAGTTGAAGATGGATTAAAAAGGATACATAAGAATAGAATATTTTACGTTGAAGACGGATTAAAACGGATAAATATGATGCCATCTCACGGATAGATAAGGATACAAAAGTTGGAACTGAAACGGATAGGGGCGGATTAAACTCCATTTCACACATTGAAAATGATTCAAACGGATAAGGAATTAAAAATCTAACAAAGGATAGAACATGATTGAAAAGGATGGAAAGTGCTCACTCAAACGGATAACAAATCTCTATCCGTTTGAATCCGCTGATTCCTATCCGTTTGAATCCGTTTACTTCATATGAATTTAAATGACTTCTGCTTTTTTTGGGGATTTCAAGGGACTTCAAGTGAATTCAAATGACTTCAAATGAATTCAGGTGAACACTCAACTACTTCATTGAAAGTTGAACCACTTTGTTAACAATTCATTTTTGTTGTTGAAGATTGATCTTTTTGTTTAAAAATTTAACTATTCTACTAAAAATTCATTTTTTCTTCTTGAAAACTAATTTTTCAAACTAGAAATTCAACTATTTCGTGAAAAAATTAGTGTTTTTTGTTGAAAATTCGTCTTTTTGGTAAGAAATTCATCGTCTTAGCTAAAAATTCATCTTTTTGGTTGAAAATTCATTAATTCACATAGTTGGTTGAAAGTTGTATTACTTTATTGAAATTTTTTTTTGGTTGAAGATTCAAGACTTTAGTTAAAAATTTATCTCTTTGGTTAAAACTTTGTTGTTCTCTTCGTTGAACATTTTTTTTTCAACTGAAAATTTAACTCTTCCATTTTTGGTTGAAAACTTATCTTTTCTTATTGAAAATTTATGTAATTTGTTGAAAATTCGTTTTTTTGTAGGTAATTTATTTTCTTAATTCAAAATTTATCTTCTGTACTTAATAATTCAATAATTTGCTTGAAAATCCATTTATAATATTGAAATATTATTAGAAAATTGTCTTTTGGTAGAAAATTAATTTTATTGGTTGAAAATTCAATTATTTGGTTACAAATTCAACTTTTTTTTGCAAATTCGTCTTTTCAAACAGAAAATTTATTCTTTTTTGGTAAAAAAGTCATTTTTCTTTGTTGAAAATTAACTTTTTGTTAAAAATTTAACAGTTCGGGCTGAAATATCCCTATCTTCTAACAATTTTGACATCGTGGCTTAAAAATTTTACTATATGGTTGAAAATGCAACTGTTTTTGATTAAATTTAATATTTTTTGTTTGAAAATTTAACCATTCAGTTAAAAATTCACCTTTGTAGGTTGAAAACTGAACTATTTGGTTAAAATCTCAACTATTTTGTTAAAAATTCGATTATTATATTTTAAACTTAATTAGTTTATGGAAAATTTAAATATTTTGTTAAAGTCATCTTTTTTTATCGAAAATTCATCTTTCTTGGTTAAATATAATTTCTTTGTTTAATTCAACTATTTTGTTGAAAATTCATATCTTTCTTGATTGAAAATTAACTGTTTTTGTTTAAAATTCATCTTTCTTGATGGAAAATAAATTTTTTTGTAGAAAATTCATTTTTTTTAAATGACAAATTAGAATAAATATTTATTTGTTGAAAGTTTGTGACACTTGCATTCAAACTAAAATTAGATTTTCCTCTGATTCTTGAGAAAATTCAAAACGATTATTTTTGAAGATTTCAGATAGGTCAAAAAAGAATCAAGAAAATTTTAAAGAAATTTTTTTTATTTTACAGTATTTTACAAAATTATAGGAAAAATTTGAATCAGTTTGATAGATATTAAGGAATTGTAGAAGTTTGGAAGAAATCTGAATTTTTTTTTTTAATTTTCTGATAACTTTTTAAGTTTTAAAATATTTAAAAAAATTTTTAAACTTCTAAAAATCCTAATATCTTTTAAACTCATTAGAATTTTTCTTCAAATTGAAAAAAAATTAATAAAAAAATTGCCATAAAATATTATAGATTTTTTTCAACACTTTAAGAAATATTTTCAAATGTTTTGAAATTTTTTAAAATTCATTTTAAAAATTAATTATTGAAAATAAAAAATCATTTCAAATTTTCCCAGGAATCTCATGAAAATTTTTTCATCCCGTTGAAACCTTTCGAAATTCTTTAAATGCTTCTACATTTTTGTTCAAAAATTTCAAAAATCTACATTTTGTTTCAATTTTTTGTTATTATTTTTAGCATTTTTTAAAAACTTCGAAATATCTTTTAAAATGATTTAAAATTTTCCTAAAGATTTGAAAAATATTTGCAAAATTAAAAAAATTTCCTTCAAATCTTTTGGATTCCTTTTTGATAATTTTGGAAATCTTTTCGAATGTTTGAGTTAAAAAAAA
>CAKNYM010040940.1:29582-90202 GCA_932195095.1 Andricus curvator
TAAAAAATTTTAAAAGTTTAAAATTCAAGAGTTCTACAGGGTGTCTACCTTACCTGGAAAATGTGGAATTGTCAGGGAATTTTTATATACCTGGAAAAATCTGGAAATGTCAGGGATTTTTTTTTTTTTAAGTCAGGTAATTTTTTCGAGAGCGTGCTTGTTTTTAATTGCAATGCAAAAGTGAATACAACAATGATTCTTAATTTGAAAAATAGCTTTATATTACTGCATTCAACTATTTTGTTGAAAATTCGCTTTTTTTTGTTTGAAATGAATTGTTTAACTGAAATTGATCGTTTTTATTTTAAATTTCAAGTATCTGATTGTAAATTCGTGTGTTTTGTTAAAAGTTCAACAGTTTCCTTGCAATTTTTTTTTCTTTTGTGCTGAAAATCTTTCTTATTTGAAAATTCAACTCCTGTTGAAAAGTCGTCTTTTTGGTTGAATTCAAGTGTTTTTCATAAAAAATTAAAATATTTTTCGATGGAAATATTAACTACTACAGTTTTCGTTCAGAATTAATTTTTTTTTTTTTTTTTAAATAAAAACTTAATTATTTGGTTAAAAGTCAAACCTTTTTGTTAAAAATTACTTTTTTTGTTTGATTCATCATTTTAATTGAAAGTTTATCTCTGTGGTTGAAAAATGAGCTATTTTGTTGAGTATTCATTTTTTCTTTGGCTAAAAATTCATTTTTTACTGAAAATTTAACTGTTTCAGTTTAAGGTTAAACTATTTTCTGAAAGATTATTTTTGTTTTGTTTAAAAATTAATTTTTCTTGAATGAAAACTTATTTATTTAATTTTTGGTTGAAAGATTATCTTTTTTTAGTTGAAAATTCGTCTTTTTTAGTTGAAAATTCATCTCTTTATTTGAAAATCAATTTTTTTAACTGAAAATTTAACTATTTAATTTTTGGTTGAAAATTCAAGTATTTCAGTTAAAGAATGATCACTTTAGTTGAAGATTCATCAGTTTGATTAAAAAATTAATTTTTTAGACTGAAAATTCAACTGTTCCATTTTTGGATGATATTTTACTTTTTTAGTTAAAAATTCAATTATTTGGTTGAAAATTGGTCTTTTTTAGTTGAAAATTCGACTACTATTTCGTTCAGAATTCATATATTTTGATGAAAACTCGTCTTTTTGGTATGCAATTAATATTTTTGTTTGAAAATTAAACTTCTTGTTCGAAAATTTATCTTTTTGGTTGAACTTCAACTATTTGATTAAAAATTTGTCTTTTTTATTTGAAAATTCATGTATTTTATTGAAAGTTTGACTATTTTGTAGAAAATTGATATATTTTATTGAAAATTTGATTATTTTTTAGAAAATGTCGATATTTTGTTGAAAAATCGTCTTTTTGGTAGAATATTAATCTTCTTGTTTGAAAATTCATCTTTTTGGTTGAAAATTCAAGTATTCCAGTTAAGTATTCATCATTTCAGTTGAAAATTAATATTTTCGGATGAAAATTTAACTATTTGATTAAAAAATCATCGTCAGCATCGAAAATTGATTTTATTTCTGAATTTAACTATTTGGTTCAAAATTTGTCTCGTTTTGTTGAAAATTTGACTATTTTGTTGAAAAATCGTATTTTTTGCTAGAATATTAATTAATCTTCTGGTTTGAAAATTGAACTATCTGGGTTAAAAGTTCATCTGCCTTGTTGAAATTGCAATATTTTTACTTGAAAAGTTAGAATTTAAATTGAATTTAATATAGTACCCACTGAATTTTAAGTATATGAAGATAAAATGAAAATTTGTTCAAGTTATTGTTAAAATTCTTAAATTCAAGAAATGATTCATTATGTTTTTAGTATTATTTAATTATTTAGTTAATCGGTGGTGCTAATGTATTTAATAATATCTTGTAATGTGATTTGTCAAATCTTCCTAAATTAAACATTAATTGAATTCCTGGAAGATTGAAAAAAAATTATTTATAATAAACTTGCGAAACTTTATATATATTCCAAGTCAATTGTTTTAAAAAATGCTCTCCGTTCCCTGAAAAATGATACCTGGAAAAAAAACTTAAGATACCTGGAATTGTCAGGGAATTTTTGTTCAAGATTTGAGTAGACACCCTGGTTCCACTTTGGGTGCTTTAATTTGCAGCTCAGTTTTTATTACTTCAAATGGAAAAATTTTTAGCTTTAGAGTTCGAATTTTTTAATTACATTGACCGTGAATAATGTTTGCGAATCGGGAAATGACCAGGAATATTTTTCTTTGATTAAAACGGCCACCCTGAAACGGTTATTTCATTATTTGATTTAAAAAAAGAGACCTGGATTTTGATTTCCTAACCTGGAAAAGCCCTCGAATTTCGTTCCTAAGAATCGCTGGACTCCCTGAATATAGAAACAAAATAATAAATTGATTTTAACTGCATTCAGCTAATTCTGAATTATTTTTTTCATTGTAGGTCGTCGATGTTTTGCACCCGGGTCAACCTTCGGTCCGAAAGACCGAGGTTCGTGAAAAGCTAGCAAAAATGTACAAAGTCACCCCAGACGTTGTCTTCGTCTTCGGCTTCCAAACTAACTTTGGAGGTGGAAAATCCACTGGTTTCGCCCTCGTCTACGATACGTTGGACTTTGCCAAGAAATTCGAACCTAAATACAGGTTAGCTAGGCACGGACTCTATGAGAAGCAGAAGCAAACCAGAAAACAGAGGAAGGAACGTAAGAACAGAATGAAGAAGGTCAGGGGAACGAAAAAGACCAAAGTAGGAGCTGCGGCTAAAAAGGTAAATTAATCTCAAAATAAAGACAATTTTATTGTCAGGTTATCATGGATTGTATTAGATAAGAGAAGAATTGAATTTAAAATATCTCTCAAAGGTATATTTGATGAGTTTACTATTATGCGAAACAAAATTTTAATTTGGCGTACAAAGTTTCATTTATCGCATGATAAAGTACTTTTGGTGGTGGTTGCATTTAATGAAAGCAAAGTAATTTATTCTGCTTTTTTTATAATCATTTTGTAGGTGGTGGGCTTCCAAATTATTGTCTGGCATTGGTTTTAAAAATATTTTGGTTTGCATGTATCGTTGTTTCAAATTTGGATATTTTTAAAAGTTTTCTAATATGCGTTATCTTGGTCTTCATATTCTATTATTTTACTTTTCGAAATTTACTGCTATTTTTGTAAAATTTTAACTTCAAGCTTCGCTAATCTATTGAAGATATTTTACTTCTTTATCTACTTTTATAGTTTTATTTGTACCTTTTTTAAACTATTTTCAGGGCTGCCAAGTCACTTTTTGCCATTTTTTAAAATAAACATTTACCTTGAATTCTTATCGATTTTATCAGATACTTATTCACTAATTCTATTCACTCTCATATTTATTTGAATTCAATGGAATATTTGGGATTTTAAATAGGTTTTATCAGATTCTTATTCTATTCGCTTGATTCATTTTTAGTTTATCTTGATTTGCTATGAATTTAATTAAATTCTCTTGAATTTCCTTCTAAGCTCACTCTAATTTGACTGTAGTCAATGGAATTTTTTTTTATTTTCTTCCAATTAATTTGAATACACTTAGAATTCATCCTGAATTCTTTGAAATTCTCTTCATTTTTTTAAATACATCCTTGATTTATTTAATTCATTCAAATTTAATTTATTTAATTTCATTAATCTAAATTCACTCAATTCTACTTAATTCATTGATTTTTGTTATAGTTTTTTTTTTAATTCACCCTGAAGTCGTTAAAACTCACCTTGTATTCTTAGGCATTTAAGCAAATTCTTTTGAATCCCCTTGAATTTTTCTAAGCTCATTCCAAATTTAATGAACTCAATAAATTTTGTTAATATTTTTGATTTTTTTTCATTTCATTTAAACTTTTATGAATTTCATCGAATTCTCCTTATTTTCCTTAAATTTCTCTGAATTTTCTTTAATTCGTTGGTTTATTTTATTTTTTTAGTTTGATGTAAGTTTTTTGATTTTTTAAATCTTGTTCAATTATATTTTTTCAAATTCTGATCAAAGTACCTTGAATCCTTCTAAATCCATTCGAATTTAAATGAAACCAGTGGAATATTTTTGATTTTTTTTTAAGGTTTTTTTTTCATTCATCCTGAGGTCACCTTGAATTCTTAGGCATTTAATCAAATTCTTTTGAATCCCCTTGAATTTTTCTAAGCTCATTCCAAACTTAATGAACTCAATGAATTTTGTTAATATTTTTGAATTTTTTTCATTTTATTTAAACTTTTATGAATTTCATCGAATTCTTCTAATTTTCCTTAAATTTCTCTAAATTCACTCGAGTTTTCTTTAGTTCTTTTTTTTTCTTTAAAAAAAAATTTCAATAAGATGGACATTTTTTTATTTAAAAAATTTTATTCAATTATATTTTTTCAAATTTTTATGAATTTCATCAAAGTTTCTTGAATTCCCTTGAATTCTTCTAAATCCATTCGAATTTTACTGAAAGCAGTGGAATATTTTTGAGTTTTTTTTTAAGTTTTTTTTTTCGTTCATCCTGAATTCACCTTGAATTCTTAGGCATTTAATCAAAATTGTTTTGAATCCCCTTGCATTTTTCTAAGCTCTTTCCAAGTTTAATAAACTCAATGAATTTTGTTAATATTTTTTTATTTTTTTCAATTCACTTACATTTTTATGAATTCCATCGAATTCTCCTCATTTTCTCGAAATTCACTCGAATTTTCTTTAATTCGTTTGTTTCTCTTTCATTTTTTTTCTATTCAATGACAATTTTTTGATTGTTAACATTTTGTTGAATTATATCTTTTTATATTCTTATGAATTTCATATAAGTCTCTTGAATTCCCTGGAATTCTTCTTAATTCGTTCCAATTTTACTGAAATCAATGGAATATTTGGAATTTTTTTTATTCATCCTGAAGTCTTTTAAACTGACCTTGAATTCTTAGGCATTTAATGAAATTCTTTTAAATCCCCTTGAATTTTTCGAAACTCATTCCAAATTTAATAAATTCAATGCATTTTTAAAAATATTTTTCTCAATTCACTTGAATTTTTATGAATTTCATCGAATTCCCCTCATATCCCCTTAAATTTCTATAAATTGACTCGAATTCTCTTTAATTCGTTGATTTCTTTTTTAAATTCTTATGAATTTCATCTGAGTCTCTCGAATACCCTTAAATTTGCTGAAATTATACTTAAAGCAGTGGAATATTTTTGATATTTAAAAAAAAATGTATTCATGCTAAAGTGTTTTAAACTCACCTTGAATTCTTAGGCATGTAATCAAATTCTTTTAAATCCCCTGGAATTTTTTGAACCTCATTCCAATTTTAATGACTTCCATGAATTTGTATTCAATTCACCTGAATTTTGATGAATTCCGTGGAATTCTCATCATTTCATTTAAATTTCTGCAAATTCACTCAAATTTTCTTTAATTCGTTGGTTTATTTCTAAATTTATTTTCAATTCAATGGAAATTTTTTGATTTTTAAAATTTTGTTCAATTAAATTTTTTCAAATTCTTATGAACTTCTTGAAGTCTCTTGAATTCTTTTAAATCCGCTGCAATTTTACTGAAAGCAGTGGAATATTTCGGATTTTTTTAAGCTTTCTTTATTTAAAGTAAGTCTTTTAAACTTAAGTTGAATTTTTAAAAATTCGATCAAATTATTTTGAATTACCTTGAATTCTTCTAAGATCATTCAAAATTTAATTAATTCAATATTTTTGCATTTTTTTCTATTCACGTGAATTTTAATGAATTCCATCGAATTCTCCTCATTTTTCTTAAATTTCTCTAAATTCACTCAAATTTTCTTTAATTCGTTGGTTTCTTTTACATTTTTTTAATTCTATGGAAATTTTTTATTTTCAAAATTTAGTACAATTATATTTTTTCAAATTCTTATGCACTTCTTCAAGTCTCTTGAGTTTTTTAAATTCGCTGCAATTTTACTGAAAGCAGTGAAATATTTCGTATTTTTTTAGCTTTCTTTATTTAAAATTACTCAAGTCTTTTTAATTTAAGTTAAGTTCTTAAACCATCAATTAAATTCTTTTAAATTCCCTTGAATTTTTCTAAGATCATTCCAAATTTAATTCATTCAATGCATTTTTTCAATATTTTTTTATTTTTTTCTGTTCACGTGAATTTTTATGAATTCAATCGAATTCTTCTCATTTTTCTTAAATTTCTCTAAATTCACTCGAATTTTCTTCAATTCGTTGGTTTCTTTTTACATTTTTTTTTTAATTCTATGGAAATTTTTTGATTTTTAAAATTTGGTTCACCGAAAGCAGTGGAATATTATGGATTTTTTAAATTCTCACCTTTAATTCTTAAGCATTTTAGCAAATTCTTTAGAATTCCCTTGAATTTTTTCTAAGCTTATTCCAAATTTAAGGAATTCAATGCATTTTTAAAAATATTTTTGAATTCTTTTTTTCAATTTTCTTAAATGTTTATGCATTTTACCGAATTTTTTTTTAATTTCTCTAAATTCACTCGAGTTTCCTTTAGTTCGTTTGTTTCTTTAAAAAAAAAATTCAATTAGATGAAAATTTTTTTATTTAAAAAATTTTGTTCAATTATATTTTTTTCAAATTGTTATGAATTTCATCAAAGTTTCTTGAATTCCCTTGAATTCTTCTAAATTCTCTTCAATTTTACTGAAAGCAGTGGAATATTTCGGATTTTTTTAAGCTTTTTTTTAAAATTCATCCTGTAGTCTTTTAAACTCACCTTGTATTCTTGGATATTCAATCAAAATTTTTTTAATCCCCTTAAATTTTTTTAAACTATCTTTTTCATTTTATTTTTTATTTTTAAAAGTTTTTTCAATTATATTTTTTCAAGTTCATATAAATTTCAGCAGTCTCTTAAATTCCCAGAAATTCTTCTTAATTCGTTCCAATTTTACCAAAATCAGTGGAATATTTTGGATTTATTTTCAATTCACTTGAATTTTTATGAATTTAATCGACTTCTCATTTTCCTTAAATTCCTCTAAATCCACTCGAATTTTAGTTAATTCTCGTTTTTTTTTTAATTTATCCTGAATTCGTTCAAATTCAACTGGAATTCTTATACATATATTTCATTGAATTCTTTATAATTCTATTTAATTCTTTTGAATTCCCTTGAATTTTTCTAAACTCATTCAAAATTTAATGAATTCAATGCATTTTTTAAAAATATTTCTGAATTTTTGTTTTCAATTCACTTAAAGTTTTATGCATTTTATCGAATTTTCCTTAAATTTCTCTAAATTCACTCGAGTTTTCTTTAGTTCTTTTTTTTCTTTAAAAAAAAATTTCAATAAGGTGGACATTTTTTTATTTAAAAAATTTTATTCAATTATATTTTTTCAAATTTTTATGAATTTCATCAAAGTTTCTTGAATTCCCTTGAATTCTTCTAAATTCTCTTCAATTTCACTGAAAGCTGTGGAATATTTTTGATTTTTTTTTTCGTTTTTTTTTTAAATTCATCCTGTTGTCTTTTAAACTCACCTTGTATTCTTGGATATTTAACCAAAAAATTTGTAATCCCCTTGAATTTTTCTAAACTTTCTTTTTCATTTTATTTTCTATTTGATGGAATTGTTTTGATTTTTAAAAGTTTTTTCAATTATATTTTTTCAAGTTCTTATAAATTTCAGGAGTCTCTAAAATTTCCAGGAATTCTTCTTAATTCGTTCCAATTTTACCAAAGTCAGTGGAATATTTCGGATTTATTTTCAATTCACTTGAATTTTTATGAATTTAATCGACTTCTCATTTTCCTTACATTCCTCTAAACCCACTCGAATTTTATTTCATTCGTGTTTATTTTATTTTTTGAATTTATCCTGAATTCGTTCAAATTCACCTGGACCTCTTATACATATATTTCATTTAATTCTTTTTAATTCTATTTAATTGAAAAGAACTGTAGTGACTTTTTCGATTTAAAGAGGTCACTTTTTCACCATTTTCAAGTAAATTAGGCTGTGGCAGCCCTGAATCTTTTTAAACAATTCTTTTTCTTCTATATTACGTTTCTATCGCCGTTTTAAAATTCACTGCTAATATTTACATGGATTGACATTCTGAATTCAGTTTAAATAATTTAATTTTATGTATTTTCTAAATTCTCCATTGTTTCATGTAAATATCCAGCATAAATTTTACAACAATCTTTCCGTTATTGTTTTGCACTTGAAATCTGTACAAAATTTAAATTAATATTTTTCTAATACTTTTCGATGTTTAAGATTTTATATTCTCAAACAGTAACGGAACAAACTTATTGCTTCTTTCTGCATGCAACAGAGGTATATTCTTTTATATTCACATTCTAGGCAAAGAAGTAGACAAATACTCATCATTTGCGCTACATCTCAGGATGGAATGGTCGCATATTTATATTAAACATGGTCAGCATGTCTTCGCAATCTCTATAGACATTCTTCTTCAGCTTCTATTCAATTTTTGGTGGCTTCTTCATAAACATCATTCAATAAAATATCACGTGGACTCATCACTTTTTTTTGATTTAATATCATATTTCTCATTTTCACGGCGCTTTTTTAATCTAATCAGCAAAAAAAAATCTTGTTTCTAAAGTTTCGTTTGTCTTCATAATATTTTAATTTGGTGACGGGTTTTGCTAGAAATTCTGTTAGCTTGCTGATAATCTGCTTTCGGAAAATGGAAGCGCTTTCGATCATCCACATCTTTTTCGTAAATCATCTTAATTTTTCTGTATTGCGGTAAAAGAAGGTAATGTTATTATTTAGTAGGAAGTAAAGGATTCGGGGTTCTAATCATTTAAAATTAATTAAATTAAATTTAGAATAAATGAAAATTTAAATTTAACTACGAAATACTTGGTTTAAAAAAAAAAGAATCTTAACGATCAAATTTGGACAAGACGCTCTTAAATGTCTCCATTAAAATTTTGAAAGAAAAAGCGGAATAAAAAAAGAGGAAAGAGAAAGCAGTTAGATTCTTTTTTTTTTAAATTTCAATTGTTTAGAAAGTTGTTATGAAATATTATTTTTTTTTTTGTAAAAAAAAAATACCAAGAATCCTTTACATATAATTTATTTTGAATCGCATTAAGTAAAACGTCATAAATGCATGAAATTATCATCTTGTCAGTGTTGTTAGATGTTAGAAAATGGGTTTTAAATAGTTAAAAGTTTAGTTGATGTAAGAATGAAAACTTGTTCTGATTGGAAATATTTCCCTTTTTTATTGCAGTAAAACCATCAACTACAATGAAGACCGCGATTTGTACGACCCTGGTGTAAAAATTATTGTAAAGTATTATGTTCAAGAATTGTTTACAATAAGTTTTACGCAATAAAATCTTTTTTTGCGACAAAAAATGAGTTTATTTTTCCGAGCTGTGTTTTCTTTCAGGATTTATATATTATATTTATACCTATTTTAGTGTTTAACCATTATTTTTAAATCTTTTTTTGAATTATTGGAATTCAGGAAAATCGTTATCACCTTGCGTTAAAGTTTCTAATAAATTATACAAATGGGTTTTAAAAATCCTTATTTATTTTTTAATATAACTTAATTATAAAAATGCAATTATAATTTATTTGTCGTACATGATTGAATAACTATTAGTTTAATTAAGTTTTTTTTAATCAGGCAATTTTTTCATGCTTAAATTTTTTCAATTGTAATATGAAATTGAAGAACAATGTTTTTTTCATTTGTAAAAATAGCTTTATATTACTGTATTTAACTATTTATTTGAAAATTCGTTTATCTTTTTTCGTTCTAAATTTAACTATTCAATTTTTTGTTCAAAATTTAAATTTTTGGTTTAAAATTCATGTATCTTATTGATAACTAATCTTCTTGGTTAAAATTCATCTTTTTGCTTGAAAATTCAACAATTAGGTTGATATTTTTTTTTCTCTCGTGACTGCAAAATCTTTTTTAGTTGAAAAGTCAACTGCCTTGCTTGAAAGTTAAACTCACTTGTTGAACATTTTTTTTTGAAAATTTATGATTTAAATTGAAAATTCATCACCTTGGTTGAAAATTCGTTACGTTTTTCGGTTGAAAATTATTTTTGTTTTTGGGTTGAAAATTAATTGTTTTAACTGAAAATTTGACTAATCCAGTTGATTCCATCAGATTAGTTGAAACTTCATCTCTTTGGCTGAAAATGATTTTTTTCAACTGAAAATTTAAGTCTACAATTTTTCCTTAAAAATGTATCTTTTTTAGTTGAAAATCCATGTATTTTGTTGAGAATTCGTTCCTTTTGGTTGAAAATTCAACTACTTGGTTAAAAGTTAAAATCTTTTGTTAATAATTAATTTTTGTTGTTGAAGATTCATGATTTTAATTAAAAATTCATTTCTTTGGTGGAAAAATTTAACTATTTTGTTGACATTTTTTTTATTAAATATTAATTTTTTAACTGAAACTTTAATTATTCAATTTATTGTTAAAACTTTATTTTTTAGTTGAAAATTTTTTTTTTTTTTGTTGGAAACTCTGGTCTTTTTTGGTAGAAAATTAATCTTCTTGGTTAAAAATTCTTCTTTTTGGTTTAAAATTGAACTATTGCAGTTAAAGATTCATCATTTTAGTTGAAAATTCATCCTTTTGGTTGCAAATTTTTTGTTTTAAATTAATTTCCGTTTTTTTAAATTTTTTTTGTTTTCTTTTGTTGCAAATTATTAATTGAAATTTTTACTGCTCCATGTTTGGTTGAAAATTCATGTATTTTTGCTAAAAAATTAAGCTCCTTGGTTGAAAATTCAACTATTCATATTAAAGATTCATTATTTAAGTTGCCAATTTATGTTTTTATTTTAAAATTCAACTATTGCCGATGAAGATTCATCATTTTAGTTGAAAATTCATTCCTTTGGTTGCAAAGCATTTTTTTGGTAAAAATTAATTTTTTAACTGAAAATGTAATTTTTTGGTTTAAAATTGATCTTTTTAGTTGAAAATTAGTTGTTTTAAAAAAAATTAATTTATAAACTGACATTTTTAATATTTAACGTTTGGTTAAAAATTGAGCATTTTTATTATTAGATGTTAGTTGTTGATCATTGCAGTAAATATATACGAAGATGTTGGTTTTTGATCTACTGATCTTTCACTTTATTTTTGATTATTATTATTATTTATTTATTGATTGATTATTGATCATTTTTAGTTGAAGATTCATGTATTTTAATTAAAAATTCATTTCTTTGGTTGAAAAATTAAACTATTTTGTTGACATTTTTTGTGTTGAATATTAATTTTTTAACTAAAACTTTAATTATTCAATTTTTTGTTAAAACATTATTTTTTCAGTTGAAAATTTATGTTTTTTGTTGAAACTCTTGTCTTTTTTGGTAGAAAATTAATCTTCTTGGTTAAAAATGCATCTTTTTGGTTTAAAATTGAACTGTTACAGTTAAAGATTCATCATTTAAGTTGAAAAATCATCCCTTTGGTAGCAAATTTTTTGTTTTAAATTAATTTCCGTTTTTCTTTCATTGTTTTTTTTTGTTTTCTTTTGTTGCAAATAAAATTAATAATTTAAATTTTTACTGCTCCATGTTTGGTTGAAAATTCTTGTATTATTGGTAAAAAATTAATCTCCTTGGTTGAAAATTGAACTAATCATATTAAAGCTTCATTATTTAAGTTGCCAATTTATCTTTTTGTTTTAAAATTCAACTATTGCAGATGAAGATTCATCGTTTTAGTTGAAAATTCATTCCTTTGGTTGTGCAAAGTTTTTTTTTTGTGAAAATTAATTTTTTAAACTGAAAGTGTACCTTTTTTATTTAATATTGATCTTTTTAGTTGAAAATTCGTTGTTTTTTTTTTAATTAATTTCTAAACTGAAATTTTTAATATTCCACGTTTGATTGTTGATAGAAAATTAATCTTCTTGGCTGAGAATTTAATTTCTGTTAAAGGTTCATCATTTAAGTTGAACATTAATCTTTTTGGTTCAAAGTTCAACTATTGCAGTTGATTCATCATTTTAGTTGAAAATTCATCCCATTGGTTGCAAATTTTTTGTTTTCAGTTAATTATTTCGTGTTTTTTTTCATTTTTTATTTGTTTTCTTTTGTTGCAAATTAAATTATTAACTGAAATTTTTACTATTCCATGTTTGGTTGAAAATTCTTGTATGTTTGGTAAAAAATTAATCTCTTTGGTGGAAAATTCCACTATTCATGTTAAAGATTCATTATTCAAATGGACAATTTATCTTTTTGTTTTAAAATTCAACTACTGCAGTTGAAGATTCATCATTTTAGTTAACAATTCATTCCTTTGGTTGCAATTTTTTTTGTGAAAATTAATTTTTTAAATTGATAATGTAACTTTTTGGTTTAAAAATCATTTTTTTCATTTGAAAATTGGTTGTTTTTTAAAGTTAATTTATAAACTAAAATTTTTACTGTTCCATGTTTGGTTTTAAATTGATTTTTTTTAGTTGAAATTTCAACTACTGTGTTGACGATTCATGTATTCTTGATAGAAAATTAATCTCCTTGGCTGAGAATTCAATTCCTGTTGAAGATTCATCGTTTAAGTTGACAATTCATCTTTCTTGTTCAAAATTAAACTATTGCTGTTGAAGATTCATAATTCTAGTTGAAAATTCATCAGTTTGGTTGAAAATTTAACTATTTTGTTGAAAGTTCGTCTTTTTGGTAGAAACAGGGTGGCGACTTGACCGGGAAAGACCTGGAATTTTATTGACCGGGAAATGACCGGAAATTTAATTTAAAAACCGGGAATTTACTTCTGATCATAGCAAAATTCAAGTAATATAATTTCACTTGGAACAGGGAATGTTTTACATGGAATGGGAATTTTTTAAAGGAATTATAATTCGGATTGAGAAAAAAGGAATTTTTAAAAATCCCTCTTTCAAGTCAGAATTCGTCACAATTTGAAAGTTCCCTCTTCTAAATTTTAGGTAATAAAAGTACTTCAAGCAGTTTTCAGAGTAGAAGTAGAATTTCAAGGAAGAAATATTTCTGAATTATAATAGAAATTTTTTTACATTGTTCGTTGCGAATTCATCGTTTTTTAGTTAGAAATTCAACTACTGGGTTAAAAGTTAAACTTTTGTTAAAAATTAATTTATCTTTTTTTGGTGAAAATTGAACTATTTGGTTGAAAATTGATATTTTTCATTTAATAATTAAACTATTTGTTTGAAAATGTATGTACTTTGTGGAAAATTCATCTATTTTTGTAGACAATTAAACTTTATGGTTGACAATTCATCTTTTTGGCATAAAATTAAACTATTCCAGTTAAAGATCCATCATTTCAGTTGAAGATTCATCATTTTATTTGAAAATTCACCAGTTTGGTTGAAAATTAATTTCTTTAAACGAAAATTTAACTGTTCCATTCTGAGTTGAAAATTAAAATGTTCAAGTTCGGAATTCCACAATTTGGATACAAATTTGGCTTTTTACTTGAAAATTTAACTATTCCGATGAAAATTCATGTATTTTGTTAAAAAATCGATTTTTTTGTTGGTAAAAAATTATCTTATTTTTCTTTGAAAGTTAATCTTCTTGTTTAAAAAATCTTCTTTTCGGTTAAAAACTCAAGTATTCCAGTCAAATATTTATTATTTTAGTTGAAAATTCATCTTTTAGGTTTGAAATAAAATTATTTGGTTGTAAGTTAAGCTCTTTTGTTAAAAATTATTTTTTTTTTTAGTTGAAAATCCATCGTTTTAATTAAAAATTTATTTGTTTGGTTGAAAAATGAGCTGTTTGATTGAAAATTTGTTTTTTCTTTGGATGTTTTTTGGTTGAAAATTATTTTTTTTTCAACTGAAAATGTAACTATTAATCCAGTTGAATATTTCATAATTTTAGTTCAAAATTCATGTCTTTGGTTGAACATTCATTTTTGACTATAAATTTGATTATTCAATTTTTGGTTGAAAAATTATCTTTATTAGTTGAAAATTCGTCTTTTTTGTTAGAAATTAATCTTCTTGGTTGAAAATTAATCTTTTTGGTCAAAAATTCAATTATTCTAGTTAGTGATTCATCATTTCAGTTAAAAATTCATCTTTCTGGTTTTATTAACTATTATTTTGAAAGTTAGTTTTTGTTGTTGTTAAAAGTTAGTTTTTTTTGTTGAAACTAATTTAACTTATTCCAATTGAAAATTCCATAGCTGTTGTTGAAAATTCATCTGTTTGGTTAAACATTAATTTTTTTAACTTGAAATTTAATTATTAAAGTTTTGGTTCACAATTGATCTTTTTTTAGTAAAAATTAATTTTTTGGTTTGAAAATTGAACTATTTCAGTTAAAGATTCATTGTTTTAGTTGAAAACTCTTATGTTTGGTTTACAAATAATTTTTTAAACTAAAAATGTTACTATTCCATTTTCGATTGAAAATTATTATTTTTTCAGTTCAAAATTTAACTATTTGGTTGAAAATTTGTCTTCTTTTATTAAAACTTCAAACCTTTCTTTAAAAGTTAATGTATTTGATTGAAAAATTGTATTTTTGGGTAGAAAATTAATCTTTTTATTTAAAATGTAATCTTCTTTAAAAATTCGTCTTTTTGGTTGAAAATTCGACTGTTCCAGTTAAATATTCATCATTTTAGTTGAAAATTTATCTTTTTGGTTTAAAATTTAACTATTCCAGATAAAGATTCATAATTTGATTTGAAAGATCATCACTTTGGTTGAAAATTGAACTATTTTATTGAAAATCCGTTTTTTTTTGTTGAAAATTAATTTTTTCAACTGAAAGTTTAACTATTCCATTTTGTTGTAAAAAATTGATATTTTTTAGTGGAAAATTTAAGTATTTTTTTCAAAATTCATTTATTTTGCAACGTTTTGCTCTGTTGTGTTAAAAGATGTTTAGAACGAACGTCATGAATTAAAATAAATGTTTGCGTTTTGCGGCAATTATAAATATGTTACTTTGAGTTGACCGGGAAAATTGAAAAACTTGACCGGGGAAAACCGGGAATTTGAAATCGTCCGCCGAATCGCCACCCTGAGAAAATTCAACTATTTATTTAAAAATTAATCTATCTTGTTGAAAATGCAATATTTCTACTTGAAATGTAAGGAATTTGAAGCATTTTTAGTCGAGTTCAATATAGTATCAATATTAAGTTTACTTAAAACAATATATTTTCGTGAAAATATTATTTTCCCTGTTTTTACACAGTTAAAGGTTCTCTGTACAGGTACAGACCCAGAAAATAGCTTTAATTTAAACTATTGATATGTTAAGCATGCACTCAATTTTAAGTATATGAAGATAAAATAAAAAATTATTTTATGTATTATTCAAATTCATGGATTTTAGGAACAAATGCTAAGTTTTCTAAATTTATTAAACCTATTAATTAAATCCATAAAAACGTTTACCATTAAGAATAACCGGGGCTCGGAACGGGTTACTTTTTAGTAACTTAGTTACTTTTGTTAACATTTTTTGCCCGAAATAACGAAATGAATTAATTCATTAATCGTATTATTTAAAAACTTTTGAAGAATGTAAAAATTCAAATTTTTTTAGTTTTGGCGCTTTAGAGTCAAGAAAATTAGGGAATAACAATAAAATAATAATTAGTTCCTATGTTCAATGTGCAGAAAGGGCTATCAATTGAATTATTATGAATCCTGATAAAAATTGCAATTTATCTAAAATTGCTAGTTTTTAATTTAAAATTGAAATCTTCTTTGTTGAAATATCGAACTACGCATTATATTTTTCGATGAGAATTTATCTTCTTTGGTTGAAATTCGCTTAAAAAATGAACAATTTTTATTAAAACTTTATTTTTTTGTTGAAAATTCATCTTTTCAATTGAAAATTCGTCTTTTTTGGTAGAAAATTAATCTTCTTGATTGAAAATCACCATTTCGTTTAAAAATACATAATTTTATTTGAAAATTCATCTTTTTGGTTCGAAATGTATTTATTTTGTTTTCGTAGAAAATTCAACTATTTGTTTGACACATAATTTTTTGGTCAAAAATCCATATTTACGGGTTGAAAATTCAACTGTTTTGTAAAAATTGGTTTTTTTGGCTTAGAAGCTCAACAATTTTTTTTTTAATAACCTATTTTGTTGAAAAGTCGTACTTTTTTAATGAATTCTACTGTTTTTTATATTAAATTAAAATCTTTTTTGGTTATTATATCAATATTAAATTTTTCGTTAACAATTCATCTTTTTTAGTGAGAAAAATTCAACCATTTTGTTAAAAGTTGAACTACATTCTTAAACATACATTTTTTTTGTTGAAGATTTATAATTTTAGTGGAAACTTCGTCTTTTTTGGTAAAAAAATCTTTCTTTTTGGTTACTTTTTGTCCACATTATTGTTACTTTTCAGTTACTTTTTTGAGAGAAGTATGGTTACTATTTTACTTTTTTTTGAAGCTTGAGTAGTTCCGAGCCCTGAGAATAACTTATCCTTTAATAAAGTTACTTTCTCAGGGAATTTTTTTTTCAGGATTTGAGTAGACACTAGGGTGGTCCAAAAATTTTTTTCGAATTTTTATGAATAACGCCCGGAAATTTGTTCGAAAGTTTATCACGTATTTATTTTTATTTTTTTTTATTATTATTATTAATAATGATATTCAATTTGAATAATGCTAGAAAGTTGCAGTTTTTTTCTGAAATTTACAACTATTTGTCTACTTTTCACATATGGTGAGTTAGTAATTAATTCAATTTAACAAAAATAATTATTTACACAAATTATTGTTTATAACTATCTTCTTCTTTATTAATACAATATAGTTGCGGTTTCTTCTGAAATGTTTAACTTTTTACTTAGTAATGTAATAAATAATTCAAGTTAAAAAACATAGTTGTTTAAACAATTTATAATTGTTTATAATTATCTTCTCTTAGATAAGTGCTAAAAAGTTGCGGTTTTTTCTGAAATCTTTAGTTTTGCTTTAACTTTTTAGTTATGAACAAATAATAAGTGAACCTCAACAAGAATCATTATTTTATTATTATTTTACTTTTTTAAGTGAGTTATTTTTGTTCTTTTCCTAATGTTTAAAAAAATTATTTTGAACAAAAAAGCTATCTTACGCAAGAGACAAAAACAAAGAATATAATAATTATGAGAAGGTGGGAGAAATAGGTGTGTAAATGACTTGTAAAAATTTTGTTTTAAATTACAACAAAAAGTTTATTGCAAAGCGTAAAAGAAAAATTTTGAACTGCATATATTTTGATCCCAAACCCCCTTCAGCAAAATATATTCACGAAAAAGAGATTGTTTTAAGTATTTTTTTCTCTAATATTTATTTATCAATTGTTCATAATTAAAAAGGCAAAGCAAATTTAAACATTTCAGAAGAAACCGCAACTTTCTAGCACTTATCTAAGAGAAAATAGTTATAAACAATAAATTGTTTAAACAACTATTTTTATTGACTTGCATTAATTATTACCTCACTAAGTGAAAAGTAGGTAAAAAGTTAAAAATTTCAGAAAACCCCGGAACTATCTGGCATTAATATAGATGAAGATAGTTATTAACAATATTGATTTGTTTAAACAATTACTTTTGCTTGACTTGAATAATTATTAAATCACTCCAAGTGAAAAATAGACAAATACTTATAAATTTCACAAAAAACCGCATCTTTCTAACAAAGAGAATATTAAGAATAATAATAAATTGTTTAAACAATTATTTTTGTTAACTTGAATTAATTATTACTTCACTCCAATTGAAAAATGGACAATAGTTAAAAAATTGAGAAAAAAACCGCAACTATCTAGTATTAATATAGAAGATAGCTATAGACAATGATAATTTGTTTAAACAATTATTTTTGCTATATTAAATTAAATATTAACACACTTCAAGTGAAAAGTGAACAAAAAGTTAAAAATTTCAGAAAAAACCGCAATGTCTAGCATTATTCATAGATATATTATTAACAATAATAATAAATTGTTTAAACAATTATGTTTGTGAACATTAATGAACTAACTAACCTCTCTCTAATTGAAAATTGGACAAAAAGTGGAAATTTTTTTAAAAAGCGCGACTTTCTATCTTCATTCTAAGAGAAAATTGCTAAAAACAATAAATTATTTAAACAATTTATGTAAACATCTCATTATTAGTATAAAGTAGTGATTTATGTAGCAGAAACAATTTGCATTGAAAAACCGCAAAAAAAAATTATAATTAGCGCTATAAACTCGCAAAACCCATTTTTTTACTTATGGGGATTTTTTGGGATCCTATAAAACAGACTTATGGGGGTGATATTTAAAAAGGAATATTTTATTCGTATTCTATGGCTAATTGTGAAGAGAAACGTTGAGTTTTAATTCGATTCAGCTAATATTAAGGATTCTGAATAAAATTTACAAAAACGTCCTTTTTTTGGATTTATTATTTAATGGATTTATTTTTGGGTGGATTCGAACAAATTTCCGTGCGTTATTCATAAAAATTCGAACAAAAATTTCCAATGCATTTTTGGACCACCCTAGTAGACCCTGTTTATTAAAATAAGTTTTATATCTTTTTTTTTCGCCTTCACTGTCGAATGCGGCAACTGGAAATCCGAAAAAATTCAGATGGGGCGGTTTGATGGGGAAATCAAAACGTATTAAAAATTAATTTCTAAGTGGATTGACTAGCCATTTAAAAGATATCACTTTTTTTTCATTTGGTTTTCACCTAACTTCGTGAAAAGCAAGTGACTTTTAAAAATGCAAGTAGACTGTTTTTTGTCCAACCGCTAAATTAAAAAAGTTTCCGCTGGGTGGTTTCAAACATTTTTCCAGGGCCAATTTTGAATCCCAGTCCGAACCTACTGCTCGTCTTTAATTTTAAAATGAAAAAAAATTCGTTTACCCTGGCCGCTTTTTCAAATTCACCGTACTTTAGTTCGTTCGATCGCTCGTAGATGTCTCTACCGACTCCATTTTCTTTCACTGCTTTCTGTTTTATCAGAAGGTATTATCGGTAGGATCATCAGCCAGACCTTTACAACTTGGCATCTTCTTCTTTTTTTTTTTGATGAATGCATCCAAGGGCCTAGATGAGATCAGGGAATTACGCAATGTTGGTTTCACAAAGAAACCACAGCAACTCCTAAGCTTGATAAAACTACTTTATCCTCAAAACGCAATCAGATGTTTTGATATTCCTATTCAAGAAAACTACATTCCATTTCAATCCGTCTCATTTATTTTTATTATTATTGCTGATCTTAAAAACATACTAGATTACGTCACATTTAGATGACGCAGTTTTCAGTAGCAAATATAATTCACTGTTTGACCTGTCTGATCCTAAAATCCAATATCATGATCACGTTGATCACGGATCATCCAAAAACGAGTGGAGATTCAGATCACGTGTTTGGAAAACATCGATCTGAATTCCTCATGACCCTGCCATGTTTGCTGAAGTTGTTCATATGCCACCTAATGACGCGACCAAGCAAAACGTTGCGTAACGCTGCGACTTCAACTACGCTTCGCTGAGTACAAAAGAACCTTTGTATTCAGCATTTCTACAGCAGAGATGCAGAATCCTCTGTTCCTAAAACCAAATCCAAGAAGCCTAACGGATGCCCAACCGCGAGAGCCACGCCCTTTGCGCATTGATCACGTGACCCGCGATCGAAGTCATTAGACATCAGTGGTTCTAAGGACATGAGATTAAGATCTAGGCCAAATCCCCTTCACGTCCGTTCACGATGACTTACATGATCTGAGTCACGATCTTTAACTTATTAATAGATTACAAGAATCCGAGCAGCGTTGATGTCCATGAAGTGTCCTTCAGATCTTTAGCCTAAGTGGATCCCAAGTAGAAATTGTAGCAGCAACCCAGATTTGACAAAACCGAGAACAAAACACCTCATGATAACAATAGTCAGTACAGTCCCGACAATGCAAAAAGAATGTGATGCTCCCACCTTCACCTCCAATTCTCGAACACCTGGAGTGCCCAGACACTATAGCAAAGGTCTAAAAAGGAAAATAACCCAAAGAGAAAGTAATCCTTTGTGTTCAAGTTTTCTGTTCGCTAGTTGTGGTTCCCTGTTTCATCAGGTCTTATTGATCGTATCGATCATTTTTTCCTTATCGCTTATCAACCTATGGTTTTATCTTCGACCTAGCATTAGATTTGAACGATTTGATTTCAAAAGAATATGCATAAACAAATTTTAAGAGTTAATATGTAATCCTTTTATTCCAAATCATTCTTTATAATCTTTTGGTGCTAAAACTTCCGCAGATTGTGGACCTTTGATGCTGTTTTCGTCGTCCCTTTTTGCTGCGTTAGGTGACTCGGTTCGAATCGATACCTCATCGGGCTTCAACGGCTTGGTGGACTGCTCCTCCTCCCCTTCGCCGCCATTTTCAGCTGAGAGATCTTCGGTCCCCGCCCTACCGTCATCATACATATCATGCAAATCATCATAATTAAATCCCCCCGGTTGATCAGGAAGAGTTTTGTCGGTTTTTTCATCTTTATGATTGATGTAGTACCAGTTGCCTATCCTGAATCCCCAATCCTTCTGTGGGTTCAGTTGGAGGGTATCTGAAAAACAGATCAATTATGTTTGCGTCAGAGTACTGCGTTTTGCTAAATCCAGATGTTCTCTTGTTATCTTCATTAGTCGCGGAGTTCTTTTGTACGCTGTCGAATGTATCCCCACCCTGACGGGTAGAGCGCATTCACGGCGCCCTTATCAAAGCAGACACTCGGTAGCACAGAGAATGTTTTCTGGAATTAGTTGGTACTTACTTAAATCGATCAAAATAAATTTCCCCTGTCCAAGTTTGTCTGGATCTTCCAACGTCGGGTTTGTTGTTCCTCGTCCTTCAAGAATCCGGGCCTTTATTCTACTGAACCAATCACGGACGGTTTCGCCAAATCGAGCATTTTGACGGTGAATGCGGGAGATATTACCTGCATTAAAGATTTTATGTCAGTAACATGCGTCTACACTTCAGGCACCGGATTCTATACTGAAAAAATTAATATGGTAAAGTCAACTATAGTGTAGTTGAAATAAAGTAGACAATTGTGCCATTTTTTCAATCATTGCGGCTATTATTAAGTAGCAAAACTAGTTTTCAATGGTCAATTAAATTTAGTTACGATCACTATTTCTCGTAGTTGAATCAATCTATATTTTTATGAGAGGTTACAACAAAAGTATAGTAATAATGATTATTTGCAATAATTGTAATAAAGAGTCGACTTTATTAAAAATAATCATATTCTCTTAGTCTATGTGCAGCGCTAGGCCTTCCCATAAGAGAAATTAATCACCACATGTCAGAGCTAAAATGCAACCACGAATTAAGCTTGCCATTGCATCAGTTCGCTGTTTTTGAAGTCTGAAATATTACTCAATATTGCGTTTTTTTAAATTCTTGGTAAGTGTGTTGTCAAAGAATAACACAAAATTATATGTGCTATGAAGGCAATTTACTAAGAAAAATAGTTAGATGTTCGAACAATAAGTTTTACCTACGGGTGCCTCCTGGAACTAGGAAAAGTAATTTAATTTACTAAGAAAAGTAGTTGAAGTGACTTGAATTTGCACTAACAGTAACCACAAAATTGTTCAGATCGAATATTAGCTCAGTTATTTTAAGTACATATATGCCAATTACTGCAACATGAAGCAGTTACAGTGTTTGAACAAGATTCATTAAAACGACATGTTCCGTATGGTTTAATTTATTTTAAAAACAGTTATATTTACTACTTTTGATAGTTTGATTATTCAATGTATTGTTTCAACTAGCAGCTACGGAAAAGTAGTTTAATGCCACGAATTTTTTCAGTAAAAGGGGACCTAAGCATTAAAACTCTTATTTGAGCTGATTATTACAAAACTAAAGGGTCTCAATTATTAAAGTTATCAAACATAGAAAATTACATGTTTATTGTGATACGCTCGAAGAAAGATAGAAAAAAGTGAGACACACAAAAAACCATAGATCCTTTTAGAGAGTTTATTCGACAAAACAATCTCACGTTAGTACTTAGTTTGATCCGCTAATCTGATAAAAGAAGTACCATTTGTGGGTATGCTCGAAATTTTGATGAACCGTGACGATATTTGTCTTCATTTGTTATCTCTGATTCGCATGTGACTCGATCTATTTTTTGTTTTTGATAAGAATGATGTTAGGATCAATTAAAACAATGCAGTATATGAATCATATTACAGTTTGCTGCGTAGTATCATTATTCAATACGAAGTTAACACAATAAACAAGACGAAAACTGGTATTAAAATAAAACTATTCTGAAATTATATTAGAACACCCAAAAAATTATCCCGGTTAAAAGGATTGCCCATTGTTTACTGTGCAGCAACAATTAGACCAGCTTTTCTCTGTAGAGGGTTATTATGGAAATGATATGCGTTCAAAAATAGGTAGATGATAAAAGAATTAACAAAGGGCTCTCTTACAAAGGAATTAGGAATTGTTTAAAGAAAAAACTAATGATCAATTTTATTGGCTCGAATTGGACAACTCGATATACTCATGACTAACAATAACCAGTTTTATACAAGATTGCAAGATTTCTTGTAGGACTGTAGGTGAAATAACAATATTTGTTTTTCAATCAGTTTCCTGGAGAAAGGAAGAAATATCGACAAGTCGAGATATTGACGAATACGATTTGGCTATACATCAGTAAGTCAATAACAGCGTTTCAAAAGCTATTGCTGACCCAATATTGATATTAAACCTTTGAAAGGGAAGCAATAAATAATTTTACAAATCGTTCTTGTTAAAAGTGGATTTAACTCAACACTCGTGCTAGTGTTTTTTCGGTGTACGTTCTTACAAACGGAAATCATAAGCAAGCGAACTCGTAATTTATTTTTTTCACATTGTTAGGAGTTTTTTTCTTTAAAAAAAAGTCTACATGTCAGACGTTTAAGGAAATTATGGGTATATCAAGCTCAAGATGGTTCACCTATTAAAATCGTAACTACCGAACGAAAAGCAACCGCTACGTCTTTGTGGTGATACTGTATATATTTCCAGCAAGATAAAATACATAGGCGTGCAGATTACTTCAAACAAACAGTTTGAATATGCGTCTAATCTTCAACTTTGGCTTTTCGGTCTTCAAGTACGATAGAATGTTCCAGGCCAAAAACTCGATACGTTCAGAGGTTCGAATAATAATTTTCATAACTTTTTTTTTTACGACATTCGATTCCATCCAACTATCTCAAAATTTGCAAGATATTGTTTTCGAATTTTAGGACAGAGTAAAAATAGAATAGAGCATAAACTCACAGTAAATCCTCACAATTTACTGTGGATATATTGGATGATCGAGCAATTAGAGAATTTTGTAATCCTTCAAACCACAAAATACCTCACATAAAGGAGATTTTCGGGTAGCTGGGTTGGTGAATAGAGGCGCAGGCTTGGGGTTCGTTTTTCTTCCTTCATATTCCATAGCATAGCCACTATAGTCATTGGAATTGGAAACTCCAGAGGCTCCAGAGACTACGAGTGAAGTGGACAACCCCCCGTTCACCTCTACTCCACTTTCATCGACTAACCGTCCGCCTACTGTAGGTGTGGGTAAGAAGAAGCAACCGTGCAACATCTGTGTGATGCTAAGATTAAAGTCTCTGGGACATATAAGAGCAATAAACTCTCCTTAAAGCTAGCTTCCTTAACAAAATTGGCTACACCGTGTGTTTCAAGGTTTTTCTTCTAATGATAATATATAAATGCACTAATTGTCTGTTTTCACACTGCAACCTTTTCCGTTTCAATTTTTTTTTATGAAAGAAGGAAATCTTGTTAATCATATTGGAATATTATCATATTTAATTTATAAAATATGTATTAGGATGTTGTACAATACTCAATGGATTGGCGCAGGAGTCCATGGAAAATAGACAGAAATGAACTTTTGAAAAGGGTTGAAAAGATTTCATTATCATTGTAGTAACACATGAAAGGAGTTATAATCTGATTTTGATAAATATTAAGATTTTAGGGGATGTAGCCACGAAGCTGGTAAGTCTTGGCACCGAAATGCGGCTTACCGCATTGTTTCAGACGTTCGTGCTTGGGGGATTATTCTATCTCGGATCGGCGTTTCAAAATGATAAAGTGTATTTTTACAATTCAAAGCATGACCCTCTCTGCTGATTGCTACATACACTTTCCATATCATCATGTTTACCAGATGACATTGTTTTTCTTTTTAAGATTCAACGCTTTAATTCGAACAGAGTTGATAATTGTTTACAAGATTTTTATATGTAATGACATCAATAGTGGGCCACACGTTCTCATTTCCGCATGGAAATAGTAAATTCAAAAAGAAATATTAAAGTTACCTGTTGCCTGAATTTCCCTGATACGTAAGGTTAAGTTTGTCACCAAAGAGTAGCGAGTTATGGCTCTGTATAATCCATTATTTAAATCAAAAGGTCATGTTAAAATCAGACAGATTTTAGTATGATATTTATCGTAAAAATTAGCTGATTGGCTAAATTAGCCAATCTATTGAATCCAATTTTTAAAGATTATTCAATGGTGAGCCAGCCTGGCCCATTATTAGAGTTGTCATATTTAATTTTTCATCGTTCAGTAATGAGCCGTGTCAAAAATATGCTATATTACCGACAAAACTAAACGCGAAAAAGAATCACTAGATGGAGCTAGGTTCGAACACTTCTTCTTTATCGATTTATCTGGCTCAGTATTGACACTACGCGTGGCTCAGCGACGATTTTGGGTGGCTCACTGATAACTTTACATTCTCTGAAGTACGTGGATCAAAAAATCGCATCAGGATCGAGCTAGCATGAATATATTCCTATTCTTTTTTTGTTATAACTTTCGTTAGTTTACGAAAACAGTTGCTAACAATACACAAATTGCTTTTTTCTTAAATTGAGAAGCAATATTGCACTAAGTCATTAGTTCATTCGTATGTGCTTCAACCAATTAAACGCTTAGAAAATGCCAAACAAACAAAAACGGTTAAATCAACCAATGGTTCATCGAATAAATTCAGCTAAAACAGTCAAATAAATGACTAAAGGAAATAATCGTTAAACGAATTATAATCACCTAAAGTGATTAATTCCTTAATCAATTATTTGTTTAGATCCTTTATTTCTTTTAGCTATTTTAGTTGAATTTATTCGATTAATCATTGGTTTTTTGTTTTAACTAAATCATTGGTTAAACGATTAATTTGTTGAAGCACACCGCACAACTTGATTATGTGCGGTTTCTTTAATTATTGTTCGCTAAAGTACCCTAAAATTTCTTATGTTTATTGTTTTTCCTTGTTATTCATTGACTACTAGAACTGTACTCTGCTTTCTTGAGCTCTAAAAGCAGCAAAGCTCAATTTTCAACTATAATGTTCTCGGTATTGATCAACTGCCAAGGTCTTCGCTCCTTCACTCTCAGATTCTGCCCAATGCTTTCCGTACTCTTGAAGTCACTTCTCAGAAAATTCTAGGCTTTAAGACAATTTTTACACAAATTAAATTCTGACTTATCAATTGTAGATGACAGAAATAGATTGTAAACAGAGCCAAATGGATTTTGCAAGAAGAGATTTTTTTCTAAGTTAATGCAGAATTATTACTCACCTCGATATACACGGAGAAAAAGGGTTTGCTAATCTTACAGAATGGTGAAGATATGCATTTTTCTGTAAAGATTACCAAAAATCCTGTGAGATTTGCGCAATTTTCTGTATTATTTACCAAAAAATTCAGTAAGATTTCCATAAAATATCCGTAAATCATTAAGATAAATAAAAATTTTGTAAAGATTAAGAAAATGCGATAAACTGTACGTGAGAAGCTATGCTATCATTATTTTAACATAGGAGACCTGTAACATTAACAAACCCTTTTTTTCTGCGTGTACAGTTTTAATTACTTTAAGTTTCTATATTCTGTTTGTTTTTTTGTCAGTAAAAAACTTTCAAAATTTGACTATAATTACTTTCAAGCTTGAGTTAGCCTAAGCAACGTAGTTGGTCCCATTATTCATGAGTCATTTTAGGGGATAGTAAACTTTCTGGTATTGTCTACCAACAGTGGGATAAATATAACTTGCAGTATTGATGGGAGAAATCAATACTTTATTCCATGTGACAAAACAGGATGATGGCATTGATCTTTTGTTCTATTTGAAAAAAGATATTTTTTTCTTGGGTTTAATATTATAAACCAGATTCTAGGCTGATAAGTCTACTGTGCAAATTAGCTTTCCCATACATGGTGCTAGTCTAAAATATCAAAGCTGATAAGAGTGACAATGTAACCAACTAAAATATATCATTAGTAGCTTTAAATCAGAGGTTTATATAATGTCTATTTTGAGAAGTCACCCATTATCTGATAATTGTAACCAAGCACAGGGGACTTATTACAATTACACTTTTCAAAATCGGTATTCGCTCTCGTAATCGAAACTATTATTACAAAAAAAACCCTCCTTAATAATAAACTATTGGATTGATAGTTAGTAAGGAAAAATAATATATCTATTTTGAGAAGACATCTGGCAGCGCTTTAATACAGATGATGCAAGGTGACTTCTCAAAATAGACATTGAATAAGAATCCTCTCAACTGAATTGCTTAATAATGCAAGTGATGTGTCTTTTCCTCCCTTAATTTCGACCTTTTCAACACTAATCTAACGAAATTCCCAAATACGTTGTTCTTAAAAGCTACTCAACCTCCACTGGACAAGGGCAAGCCTCCTGACGTGGACACGCAGAACACCACCAAACAAAGAACAAATATCGCGACTCGCATTTTGACCTAATAACTGGTTCGTGCTCAGAAAAGTGCGCTCTTTTATGCACTGCAAACGGAAATGCATGTCCCTCATTAGCGTAAACAATTTTTATCAAAGATCTTTGCTATTCTTCTGAAATAGGTATATACGTGGACCTTGAGCATCCGGAAATCCTACATGGCTCCTAGGATCGCGTAAAGTGAAAGAGTAATGTGACGTAGATTGATATTTGAAAGCCCAAAGCGGAATTCAGCGAGAGATTTAGTGGGTGTACGTCTACCGGGTGTCCAAGAATCGATTTCCACAACTGACTGCTTGTTGAGCTGATTCAGATTTTCCAGCTTATGCGATTTCTCTCGTAATAGGCATTACGTATATGCGAGTTGATTATATCTGTTTTTCTATATGCAGATATGATTCAAAGGCATATGTATGAACTCCTTTCAGAATCGTGAGACGCCTGTCTGTTCCAGATTATTGATTGTTAAAAATTATTTATTCGTGAAGCACATCCCTTCCCGAATATTGATTGACGTAATTATTCATAACTTCTTTCTTCACGTCCAGACAATTTCTTCATCAATGAGGGTGGAAAACATGTATTATAAGCTGATTCTATAAAGTAACTAACTTTTTTTATGGGATTCTTTTACGGTCAATACTTATATTGATCTGACGGGTTAAAACATAGAATATCTCTTTAGTTATGTTTGTCCGCACGCGCAGGGAACTTCGTGTCAGTGAACAGGAAGTGTTGGGTTATTAACCCTATGCGTGCAAAAAAGTTTTGTTGCTGATTGAGGCCATTTTTTGCAATACTGGTCAACATCAAAATAGTACGTATGATTAATTTTCTGTAAATTATCAATTTCTTTAGTTGATTAGTAATCAGCCCTAATTTTTATAACACTTGTTGATAACTCTGGATCATCAGGCAGAGTAATTAACACCTTAGATGGGTTTTCAGATGCTCTAATGATCTTCATCCTACTAAATGACCTCTACCTTCGAGGAGGATTGTGACCAATTCAAACTTACGATTCCATGTTTGATAAAATTACCCTTCACATACGAGCAAGTGTGATTCAGAAACCTTTAATCGTCCTACTTCGGAATTGGAACATAACTATCGAAATGATTCAGCATAAAAGCTTGAAGAGGTGAAAGAATTGAACTTTAGGAAACCTGCGAATGGAGTATTCGATGTTTTTGGTGCGGTTCGTCGTGCTAACTTAACTCGTGTTTCTCGTCAGCGATCATCTCATCGTGGAATTTACTTTAGCTCTCCACTCACCGGAACTAGTATGCTAGAGAGAAAGGTCGGGAAGACCAACAGGACGTTGCGACCCTGTTGTTATAACTGCTTGTGTCATTTTTTCATGCTCATTCTCACTCTCTTCACGTGGTACGATTATGAATTATGATACAAATGAACTTCAATAAATTATGAATAAACTGATACTATATCTATTAGCAGGGTAATCCACATTATTGATTATCTTCTATATGGAATATCTACAGAAGGCATCAGCCTACTGTAATTTCACTGAATTATTTCAGGGTAAATTGTTTTCGTAGATTTCAAAATATTAGAATATCAGTTTGGTATGTGGTTTTCACATAATTTTAAGTATGGTCCTCACAGCGGATGGAAACAAATTTATTTACAAACAAAAAATTATTTTCACACAAAACACCAAAAACATTTCATTTAAATAATAAAAGTCTGACAAATATAGTATCGGCAGAGGCATGGCACGATTATTATGATCATAGTTCCCAATTTGACTCAGCGGGAAAAACGCGAAACTACAGCGCTGATCGCCTTTCGCCTAATTATCTTGTTTAAATTTAAATGTAATACACGAAGGAAACTATTCCTTCGTGATGTAATATTAGAATTCATGAACTTTTTCGATAATATTCACATTTATAAAATATTAACGCGATATAAACATCTATTTTTGCAGTTAGGAATTAAAAATGTATAAATTACGTGTAAAAGAAGGTCTAAGTTATGATAACAATATTTGATACTTTTTAATCTTTATATTTATATTATGCACTGTGATTATGTATACCTAAACTCGCAAAATAACACGTAAACTAGTAAAATACTCACGTCCACCAGAGGGAATTTACCAAAATAAGCAAACATTCTAAAACTTGTTATAAAATTGTTACGTTAGGCGGGTTACACGTAAAGAAATTTCAAAGGTTGTATTTTGACATCGGATGTTGACACGTCCATTTTGGTTATTTTGACACTTATCTGTCTTTTGTCAAAATTTCAACACAACATTTTGGCGAAATGCAATAAGCGCCACAGTTTCGCTGTTTCTGCGCTTGTATAAGTATAAATCCAACTTGATTTATATGTCAAACTGGGAACCAACTTCCTATAGGTTGGAATGGCTTGCGTGACATACCCCCTTTTCGGGCATATCATAGAGATAAGCATTTACTTTATTTGGTAATTTTTTTATGTTAAAAGACGTGTCATAAATAGATGGAAAACTAAAAAATATATAGAATTTTTAATTGAGCGCTAATAACCGTTCTATTTGTATGGAAAGGATCAATACCCGAAATAATGAATTTGAACTCCACCAACTAAATCTTGAAGTAAGAATAAGTTTCCCAATATCTGCGCCTTTCACTATACCTGGATACAAAGGTAGTTGGTGCAAGGAGTCAAGAATACAATTGTTGATTTCGTTCGGTGCCTTGGCACAACGTATCCCTAAGCTTATTTACAATTTCAAAATATTAATAATAAACAGTGCTTCTGCTTGAGGTATAAAGCTAGAGAATTTGGCAGATCTCTGTCTACATTTTAGCATTTAACTATTACCAATGCTATTTCGTTCTCGACAATTAATTGCTCACGCAATCAATAAGAACTACAATACCGTCATGCTTATACTTCGTCTCGCATAAGAGAACTCTACTCCTCGGTTCGTTTGATTGAAGCAATAGGAGGATATATAGCTTATATGTTATTTTTATGTTAGAGCTGATTTATTGTTAAGATCGGCATTTCACATGAACTTTTTCAGTGACATTAATGATGTTAAAGTAATTTATATGTAAATATTTTTCAGCAATCTTTTTTTATGCATATATTGATATGTTTTTTTCTTCATTTTATGTCCCACATTATTGTTTATCACATTTCCTTATGTATTAATTATTTTAATAAAGCAATGATTTTACAATAAAATTATTTGCGATAAACTGCATTTGGACGAGACTGACCCGCATACGGGAGCAGCGGTAGCCGCAGGTTTTTTATAAAAATAAAAGCATCTTAGGATTAAAAAGTTGGTATTAAAAAAACCTCTCATTCGTTGACATTCTGCTTGGTGCAAACGTTAATTTTTCAAGGTTTGTATTCATAGCGCCATTTCCCTAATAAAATAGGTGCATTTAATGTAAATAAGATTTTATATGGTTAAGGAACAACGATATTATTTGCAAAGAAGCCTTTGCCTCCTTGTTTTCCGCTGTCCCGGTCTACCCTACATGCATTCTATCAGCGCCACCAAGTGGAGTGTTTTGGAATTTATGTTTATGTTGTTAATAATAATATACGTACACGGAACGGATTCTTAGTTCCTTTAGTTGTGTGAGTGACGCACATAGTCAATATCGACATTAGAAAAATAGAAGTAAAGAAAAGCTGTGTGAAAACAATAATTGATTTTTCATATCAAGACATAAGAAAGAAACCGTGTCGCATTTGTTGGCTATAGGGTCAATAACGGTAACAAAAATTTAAATTATACGAAAATCAATATCTTTTTAATATGCAACAAAAGTGATACCGAAATTAAGAGCATTTTTATCACATAAAAGTTTTGGATATTTGTTATTGACTATAATGAGTAACTCAAACTTAAATAATTTATCTGAAATTCATAATGCTTCATATTTCTGAATGTAATTGTATTACACAGTAATATTGCATTAATAATTTGGTACAATCGAAAATAATAAATTACATATATGAGTGCACACATTTGAATACGGAAAAGTTATTTTTTGTTGTCCAGTCGTTTACACAAAGAAGATTGCGAGAAACTTCTTTTCCTAGTTTATTTCGATGCTTGCTAATTGTAAGCGATGGACGCGAAAAGACACGTTCTATGGATACAGATGTTGCTTGTACAAGTCGCGCGGCGCATACGTGATAAATTCGGATATCCTTGTTGATGTTGTTTCCACTACTTAAGTATATTAGTTTCTGTATTTGCTAAGTCTGAATAAGTATACTGGTCAATTTCACTTCTTCAGTTTTCCTTGTTTGTGCTTTGCGCAACTGACCTTTTCGTACTTTTCGTTATTTTCTTTGAGATATGGGACTCGCAGAGGATTAGAAAATCAGTTTCTTTATCACTTGACTCGTCATTGGGAGGTTGAAGGTCAGAGTTCCCATCTTCGAGATTTTCTCAGCTGGTGGAATGTAATATTAATTTCTGTAAACTTCTTCAAACTTTTGAATAGAATCCCTTTTCATTATACACCCCCATTCGGTATTTTCAAAAACTGTGATCCTATGTCGAGGGTCAAGTATAAGGACGGCGCAGTAGATCCAGTTGCAATCTTCATCAGATAAGCAATAGTTTTGCAGATCTGGATTGGACATGCAAAGCAAATCCAGTGCTTTCCGCAATTTTTTTTCTTTTTCAATTATGTCCTAAGTGGAATACCACCTTATCTTGATGTCGAGAGTAGGAGCTAAATATTTTTTGTCAGTGGAGACACACAACAGTATTCTAGCATCTGACGTAATTGTTCCGAGTATTATACTCAATTAAGTATACTTAATTTCGATGAACACTTCTTTCAATTTACCGTCCGGTGATATAATTTTGGGTTTTTCAGAAGATAGTATGACCTCCGCCTCGTCATCACTGTCAACTTCCTCTATCTCATCAATGGTTTGTATTTTCAATTCTAAAAGAACGTCTTGAGCACCTAGATTCTCCTGATTAGCCATACACCTACAATGCTGGTCTTCTATATCAAAATCTGTTCCATCCAAAATCATCAGTGTTCCAAATTCCTTGATAAACGTTGTATTACTCGCAGCATTATCAAGAATAATTCCTGCTGAAGGCAGGAATTCCTGATGAAGTCGCGAAAAAGATTTGGTATATCTTTTCCGTTGTGGTGTCCGTTTGATGCAGCAAACTCCGAAGTTAAACATTGAAGTTCCCACTGATCATCGATATAATGACCTATTTAAGAGATATTGAATTATGCATTAATTGAATTTAATAAAATAATACTCCACTTAAGCCAAATAAAATATGCGGTTAATATCTTTTTTAGGCATATTTAGAACACTTTTAATTTATTTAATACCAATTTTTATTTGAAGGTTGGTTCAACAGAGAAGACCAAGTCTCGAAAATCAAAGTTGGAAAGCAACAGTAGTGTCAATTACATGATTTTCTTAAATATTAAAGCAACATCCAAGCATCTTATAAATAACAAAACTATTTCAGTGTATCTGGGTCATAAAACTGTAACAACACAGAAAAAATTAGCTTTTGAAAAATTGCTTGATAGTATTAGACTTTTGATTAGGCCCACCACTTATATGCTATTTTTTACTTTTAGTTAAAAATAGCGTTCGATATCGCGTGAAATTTAAGACGATCCAATTCGATATTAAAAACTGAATACACGAACTGTTCGTGCTGAAAATAACAGTCGATTTCGAACGACATTGAGCGGGACAAATGAATTTCTTGTATCGAAGTGCATCCGAATAGACAGATCATTACGATCTCGAAAGTCAAATGATCGTTGGAGCAAAATGCTCTGCAACAAAAATGATCCTTTTTTTTACTGTGAATTCGCAGAGATAAATGAAAGTGAAAATTTGGGTCATTAGTGCCGGTATTCGAGGTATTCATTTCTGAACTGGCGTTATACAAAAAAGACTCGTTTGAAATTAGTTTATTGATTCATGCGTAATCACGGTATTTTAGACAATTAATGAGATTAAAGTTTGTAGCCGGCTTGACTCTTCTAGCGCACTATGCAGAGTCGATTCCAGCGCAAGAATAGAACCTATCACTATTAGAACAAGATTAGACGCTCTGGGACGTAATTTTATGATAAAATCCAAGACGCCATCTATTTCTGTCAGTTTGTAAATGGATTGTCGATTTACGCACCGCTCGTAATTTTTCGATCAGCATGCGAAGACGTAACAATGACTCGTATCTGAAATTACATTATAGAGACTACAAATTTACTCAAAAAAATCTTTATTTCATAAGTTCATTTAAATTGACTCGCTTACATAAATGTATATCATGTGCCACGTGAATCGAATAATTACCATCGTAGAGGGTACTGCAATTTTACATCAGGCTGTTATTTCACTCTATTCTATGGCGTGAAATTGGACTAGATCGTGAATTTCTGTGCGACATTTCACATTATTAAAACCAAGTTATACGTTATTGTGATTTGAAAATACACTGCACGTAAAATTATAACTGATTTTAAAGATCACTAAAGCTTTTTTACAGTGTGCACTATGCTTTAAACATTAAATTATGAACATTTATTTGGTGAAACAGAAAAAGTCGAGTTAGATGAAAAAAACGTAGTTGCCAAGAATTGAATCCAGGTTTCCAACGCCGCAATCAGCTGCGTATTGTGCTACTATCAGGATATTGTCCTTTCAAAAATTGAGACACAACATATAGATTTTAATTATTAATGCCAGAAATTTAGTAATTTGTGCTTTCTATTCTTTTTTTGAGAGAACAAACTTTTGGTACGAGTAGGACTGATTCCTGTTATAGACTGGACTTTATACAGTGCGCTATAGAGGGGTCAGTCCTTCGACGAACTTTAGTCTCTTTAGTTGCCTAAAGAAATTAATACCGCGATTACACTTGAATCAATAACCTAATTTCAGACTCGATTATTTTTTTACAACGCCAGTTCAGGAATGAATACCTCGACTACCAGCACTATAGATGCAATTTTTCACTTTCATTTTTCTCCTTGTACATTGACAGAAATGTTGGGTCATTTTTACTAAGAATTCAAGTAGTTTCCTCTATTTCACATAGTACCCTGGTGACACAGAGTTTTGTAGAATTTTATGACGTTTCATTTAAGTACATTTAACGCCTTGAGCGGCTTTGATGCCATGTGGCGTCAATTTTAGTCATGTCCCTGTGGGCATTGACGCAATATGGCGTCAAACGCATGTATCTTACGGGTCGTTGTTTCAATTTTCACAAAACTTTGCGCCAAGGGGTTTTTGGGGTCGTAGAATACGAATCCGTGGTCACAATTTCAAAATGGTTGATCTGATGTGGCGGCTTGAAAATGTCAAGTTATCCGAAAACTTAGCCCATTTCCGTGAAACCTTATTTCTACGGATTTTTGAGATCGTAGAACACAAATTCGTAAAAATCTATCGAGTTTTAGATTTTTTCAATTTTGAGTCGCCATACTGAATCAGCCATTTTGAATTTTTCAATTTTGAGCATGGGGTTGTATTCCTCAGCCCAAAAATCCCCTAGATACGAAGTTTCACAAAAATGTAGCCAGTTTAAGATTTTACAATTTTCAGTCGCCATATTGGATCGGCCATTTTGTATTTCCGAATTTTCACTACAGATTCGTATTCTGTCACTTTAAAAACCCTAGAACACCAGGATTGACAAAATTCAAATTTCATTTTTATCTTGCCCCCCAGGACACATTTCCTTGAACACAGCATGCCGCTCAAGGGGTTAAATATGAGGTAAATAGATCTTAACATCGTCCTGAACAGCAATAGCCAATACGTGCTGTGTGACATAGTAGTTTCAGACATTCTGAACCTCAAACGAGGGTAAAAAAGGGCCGCCAAATAATATATTCTTACTAGCAATCAATACAAAATTATATGTGAGGAGTCATGCAAGTTTCACCATAAATTTTTGTGAGATCACTAAAATTCACCAAATACTATTAGTGAATAACAAATTTTTGTCATTAATTATAGATTATCATATTTCAATTATGCGTGTCCCAGAAGCAAAATATTTTCAATAATAATAATAATATGAAATACAGAATTTGTAATTACAAAATTTCTTGAAAATGCGTTTGCGAATTGAAAATGGAATAATTTGACATAAAATTCCGTAATATAGTACACAGTATATTTTGTATGTACACTGTTAGAAATTTCTATAGCGATTTTACTATAAATGTAATGGAAGCAATATGCATATACGTTTAGTAAATTTAATATACCATCATCTTGTAAAATTAATATACATGTATAGTAAAACAGAGCGCGTGAAATTTGAAAGTTCTTTGATGCACACAAATCTTGTCAAATATTTAAAACTAAAGTAATAACCTACAATTCATCGACTAAATTCATATTTATAATCAAAGTGCAACGTACAGGTGGGATTTTCTTCAAAATTCACTGTAAATGTCAGAATTTGAACAAAAAAACCGTTGCTTTTAGGTTAGGTGTCTTAATTATTCGCTTAATTGAACTTTCCCACTTAAAACCCAGTATAATTTATGTTTAACTGGAAAAAAAATATCATGCTTTATTATTTGGAATTGACGATTACTGCCAAAATTAATTTTAATTTGTGTAAAGTGAATTTACCTGACTTTTCTAAGAGTTGACCAATATACACGGATATGAAATTTACTATGCAGCCTCTTAATTACTATTTCATAGACCGAGTTTTTAGATTTACTATACAAATGTATAGTAAATCTATATTAAAATTGCAAACATTTTTAACAGTGTATGTAGTAAAGCTTTTTAGGTAACTTTCTTATAGATATTGCTTCTTGTGTTTATATTAAAACATTTTTCATTAGAATAAGTTGATGTTCACTGCTCTTTTTCATTAACATTCCTCCAATAAATTCGAGATACCCAATAGTTCGAGTGTCAGATGGCGCTGTTGTCAGGGTCTAAGACGCACCTACAGGCGTATTGCCCATATGAAGACAGGCCCGCCAAATGTGCATTTCCAAGAAATGTTTGTAATTACAAATTCTGTGATTCATATTATTATTATTGAAAATATTTTACTTCTGGGAAATAATTATTATCTAATATGGGGTGCATTTCAACTATTATTAAAATGTAAAAAAAATAATATTAATTGAGATGATGACACAACCAACATAATAAACGGAATCAAAGTTATGAAGAACCTTGGTTGCCCGTAACATACCGTATCCCCGCCCCTACCTAAAATGATCCACGAGTAGGCACAGAGAAGTCACCAAAGCTCTTTCTAAATCTTGGGGTGGAGAAAAACACGAATCTTGAACTGGTGAAGTTTTTTCGACAACTCGCACGAAACACGAACTTTCACAACAACCATACAAGCCACATAAGCCCTTAACATACTTATATCAACAGAAACCTGAATTATTTATCTTTCATTACCCGTTTGCAAAAAATTATTATGTAGTACGCTATTAGGAATTATGGTGTAAAGATAAAGAGTAATAATTCGTAAAAGTTTTCTCTGTGTATAAGCTATAGGGAACGCGATATTTTCAAAATAGTACTTTCTTATTTGGCGGCGAGGCCCGACCGGGCCTGCTGATATTCAGTCCTGCATTTCATCTTAGCTGCTATTGCATAATAGAAAAAATTATTTGTACTTGGTCACATGGTAAACTCTACCATTTTCAACTAGCAGGTATGACGACCCTATATAGGTAGCTGCTTGTCCCGCACAATAGCCTTACGCGCTATGCCACATAGTAAACTCTCCTGTTTCAACCTACTCAGTATGCTACCGCTAGATGCCTGTGAGAACTATATATAGAATAATTTTTCGTACTGTGCTACATGGTAAACTCAACTACACAGTAGATCCCAAGGATATTAATTATCTGAAGTTGGATAAAAATGTTGCAAACAATTAACAAGTACAATGATCCGACGACGGATAATTTTTATCTGCCTCGTGATAAAAAGTATCTGCCATCGAATAATTGTAGTTTTCAATTATTCGCAGCGTTCTTATCCAACTTAAGATAAACAATATCTCCGTGATTCTCTGTGTAGATTCAACTAATAGATATGCACCTGCTAAATACCTAAAGTATCATGATGAACAGATTTTCGTACTGTGCCACATAGTAATGCTAACCGCTTCAAATAAGAGTTAGGACATTGTTGCCCGTGCAGAAATCGCCATATATATTACCGATTACCGACTAGGGCCTGATCTGATGTGTACTATCTGGTCCCGATAGGAAGAATTCTGTGGCCCTGACTCGTACCAGACCGGGCTATGTACTGTGACGTCATATAACCGCTTCGCAGCGCCATCTCAAGCCATATGCGCTAGATGTAATATAACCACAAACATAACCTTAATTTTTTTTTCCTTCGTGCTGTTGTGTTGCAAATGTGCTGGGAGTGTTCGACCGTATAATATATTCTTAACACATTAATAATAAATGCAAAAATTAAGAAGCTAACCGCGAGTTCGCAAAAATCGTGCTATCAGCAAAATTCCGTTCGAGATAAATTCAATGCAACCGAAGAGGAAGTGCTGTCCCACATGAGCACCGTCTTCTGGAATGCAGAAGACTGGGACGGTAATCGGAAGCAAAGGGCAAAGTAACAATTTTCAATTTCTAAGTTCCGTCATTAAAATTTTAAATGTTCAGAAAAAATTACATTGTATGTGAATCTTAAACGTTGTAAAATGGTCTGAAACACCTTAAAAACAAACCTTACACGAAAGTTTGAAAAAATTTGTTATTAAAAAATTGTCAAAGTTCACGATCAAACTTCTAAGTTCCGTCATTAAAATTTTAAATGTTCAGAAAAAATTAAATTTCCTGTAATTGTAGAAAGTTGTAAAGTAGTCTAAAATGCGAAAAAACGAAATATAACACGAAGAAAAATTGTAATCGATTTAAATTATTTATTTAAAAATTATTTCATTGATATTCCTGTTAACAGTTCGTATATTTTACATTTACATAACGTCGTATAATAATAAATATTTAATTAGAAAAAGAGAGTTTAAAATTTGGTGTTTTAACTTTTTTGAGCTGTAGCTTATGAGGATGGCTTTTTCATCGGGTTTTCAACTCGTAAGTTTAGCGCAATGGTCAAGACTCTCGACTGCTAGGTGATAGATTTAGGTATAGATGTAGGTTCGATACCCCGTAGCGTTAGAAATTTTATTTGTAATATAATATTTAAAAATGTAATATATATGCATTCACTCTACACAGGACCATTAATATTCAAAGTCAAAATACTCGCAATCAATTAATATTTATTTTTTAAATACCTTTTTTGTCATGTCGTTACTAGCCAGAATTGGCCACCAAGTGCATACCGGAGTTATCATTCCAGCAACGGTACGATATTGGCAGCCGATCTTCGGCAATATTTTTGCCGATACTGGTCTAGTGCTGGGCCGTATCTAACTTCGCACTTGGGTTGTGTTATAATTATTTTAAAGAATTTTAATTCCTAATAAAAAAGTCAATAATGTGGCTAGACTCGGGTAATTAATAGGGGCCAGACCGGGGACAGATCCGGCGTTTGATCGGGCCCATAGGCATGGCTCCACTGTGGCTACGTGTTTCATGATGAGTCTGGCCCTGACTCGATTTCCACATCTGGGCCCGATATGAACGAGTCTGGGCCCGGTCGGGGCCACAGCGAAATTTCTGCACGGGTGAATAGCTCTGAATACCATATAAAAACGTTTTTTGTGATATGCTACTATATCCTGCACGGTAACATATGTAAAAATATTAAAGTTTAAAGGGTAGATATAATTTTTTGAATTGAGTAATATTCAGAAACCTTTCTTTATTATTATTTATCTTTATTTTAATTTTTTACTATTATTACTAGTTACAATAAAGACACACCAAAAATACATTGCATGTGTTCTCATAGTATTTTTTATGTTATTGAAGGCATTCCATAACTTTCCTGTAGCGTTCACACTTTCTTCATTTAAGTTCATGTGCGGAGTATAATAAAAATTAGAATTTTCATTAAATATAACGCTTATTGCTGCCGCCAAATCTATAAGTATTTCTGAAAGGATTCTAAAACAGAAAAATAAACTTGGAAATATATTATATATGAAACGGGACTTGATAACATAATAAGAATTTAAGCTAAATCTTACGTGAACACTTTTAATGGGAAACCGAAAGTACCGATGCAATAGTCCCGCTCTCTGATAATAATTTTTCTTGTCAATGCATTCTTATCAATATTTCATAAACGGCCTTTATTTTGAAATTTTTTCATCAGCATCTTACATTCAGTGTCTCTTTTTATATAATCTCGCACAGTCTGAAAGGACCATTTCAATGAAGTACTTAAAATGTTAAAATAATTGAGTTCCTTACCTTATTATTGCAGGGAGAATAAGCTCGTAGCAGTGAAAAATTATAGTTTTAAAATTGATGAAATGTGAGTGGAGAAAAGCAAATACTCATTTTCGGTAGATCAACGCAAATAATATTTTTTGATGCTTGTTAACACAAAATTCTCTACTGAAAGACATTCTAAATCAATAAGTTTATTCACTTTTGTTCGAATTTCAAAATCAATTACATGAGAAAAATATTTTGAATATTCGCGTCTTAAAATATATTAATTTTTATACTGTCAGAAGATAAAGTATATAATGAAAAGATTTATACTGATGGAACAGAAGATTCAGAGGACCTGAATACAGCATCCAGAGAACGAAAGCCTAGATCCGATAAGTATAAGGGACACAATAAATCTTTGAAGAGAAAATCAAAAATATCTTCAGCACTTTACGTTCCTACCTTCCAAAATGATAAACATGGTATCTAAAAAAAGTCTATCCAAATTTCCATCTCAAATTAAGCACTTGATTCAAATTTATAATAAAAAATGTTCTTTCTCAGGTCTCTCCAGCAGGCACAATTTCTCCACAAAGCAATTTATTGACCCACAAACGTCTAAATACTCAGTCACTATGAGCGCTATACATCACAACCAGGATCTGGGTCTAATCTTCAATAAAACCATGTGAAAATATCCAGAGAAGCGAAGAAATAGGTAGGGTAACAAGAAGAGAAATCGATTTATAAATATGATAGAAACTTTCGTTTTGGGTTGGTCTACACTACAGATGATATAAAACAGAACTCATTTGGCAATTTAGTTTTGTTTAGTTTGTTTTTGTTAAATACAATAGCTTAAATAACAATAATTTATTTCTTCTTTCATTATTTCCAATTGAATGCAATTTAATTTAACTTTTTGGTTCCACGACTGAAACAAAATTGAAATCTGTTTGATTTACGATTTCAGATTGATTCAAAATAAGGAGGGAATTTAGCTTCAGATTTGAGTCATTAAGAAAATAAAAATAGAAGAGTGAAACGAAGCAAAAGTTGTTTTTTGTTGGGTTTCATTTCGTTGACGATTCCTGATTATTAATAATCATTAGAAAACCCTTTTATTTCAAATTCAATCATATTATACTTTTTATGTAGGATACAGGACAATTTTAAAGGAAAGAAAATTATTGCGATAAGACATACGCATAATTAATGAAACCCATAAGGTTATAAAAGCCATGATTGAACTTGATCACGGCGTTAAGTAAACTGGAAAAAAGTGCTTTCAAGAGGAGTTTAACTTGGATTTACGTTTTAAAAATTTAGAAGACTTCGAAGCCTTTGACGCAGAGCTTAAAACCAGTGAAGAGTGCTGTCATAGTTTTTTAGGTTATTTTCTTATATTGATCCATCGTCTCTTCCAAACTTTAAAAAAATTGAATCCTGCATTTTCTTCAACTTATTTTGCATACTTTCAGAAAGCTACTATGAATATTCAAATGAGCACTGACGCAGGCATGAGAAAAACCTTTCTTGGAAAATATTTGGGCAGGGATTTGGTTCTAATGCTCACACCGCAGTAAAGAAAATTCCTGACAAGGAAGTATTCAGCGACTTCAATTTTTGATCTTGCTTGCAAGGTACGTATCATACTTAATATTAGAAAATTGAAATAAATTTAAATATTATTCCAGCTGTTGACTCAAAATGAAATTCCCATAATTTATTTTCAGTTGTTGCTTGTCCAAAGTTTAAGGTCACGGCGGAGGAAGTACTTTCTTTCGGTAACGCGAAAGACTGAAGACTGTCAGTAAAGTTAAGAGTGAACGTAATTATAAGGCGTATGATAATATTTAACGAGTTCTAAAATGTAATTGTACCAAAATAATTTCAAATAATATAGTTCAACCTATTTATTTATATGTATGAATTATTTAAGTTAAAAATACCCCACAATTTAGAACATGGCTTTAAACTGGAAATTGTGCGGGGCCAGATCGGGCTACCAGGTTCGGCCCGGGTACCTTGACATTGAAAAGAACTTCTTTTTAAATTTGCTGTTACATAATAATCATTTTTTCACATTGACTCTCCATGAAAAAAATTCACCGAACACAAAAAGTAATTAAATTATGATAAAAATTATTACTTATACTTATGTCTTGCTGACCAACAAGCGTTTGTTCACGTTTGGCGTCATATGCTTGGTTATGAAGAATCAAACAAATGTTAATGTAAAAAGATGTCACTAGGGGCGCATTTTTATTATGTAAAAAGAAGTATGTGCCATTGAGATTAAATAAACTAGTAATGCTTCCAACGTTTTTCCAGTGCGACAATCGGCTGTGTCACTGTGCAATAAGGTGTGAAAATAGTTGAAAAAATAGTGAAAGTTTGAAATAGTTGAGCGAAAATGGAAATTACAGGAAAAAGGTAAGTAGCAATGGCTTAAAAAATAAGTAATAATATAATATTTGTCAAAAAATGTGGTTTAAGTGTTTTAAAAATTTGAACATTACAGATGGATTTATGTGCAGTACCTGTGTGACAGCAATGAAGACTGAACTGTAGAGGCTGTGGAAGATTTAATTAATAAATATACAACATAATTGCAATTGCATTCATGTATTTCAATTTATTTCAATTCAAATGACATCTATGAAAATTTTGTACATGAAAATTTGTTTACAACACAATTAGCATAGCAAATTAATGCACATTTTCTTCATCGGGATCGGAAACATTCAAAATATGAGGCTGCAAATTAACCAAAACTGCACACATGAATGTATGTAATATCATTTGCGTAAGGCAGCAAGGAAATAGGAAGTTTAGATAAAATTTGATAAATTCTTCATCTTTGCATTATCCTCTCATTGTGAATTCTTACATGTGCGACTTTTTGAGTTTCGATAACTTCCTCTGCAGTGAAATAACCTTCGTGCAAAAATGGGGCCATTATAAGTAAAACATCTTTTCCCGATTCATCAATTTTTGGTTATTTTCCAAGAGAACACATATTTTTTGGAGTGAACCAAAATTATTAGTTTTTTTGTATTATTGAACATTAAAATTTATAAATAACATGATTTAAATAGTGTCCTTTAAAACATTAAAAATTGAAACCTCAAAATTTGGAGGCTCCAATATAGTGATTTTACTACATTTTTGAATAAATAAACGAACACAAGGTGTTTTGATTTGAAAGGACAGACATGGACTAACAAAATGCATTAACGACAAAATCATATTTTCATGAGTAATTAAGAAAGACGAATATTAAAATAGAGACCCAAATGAAAAGTGCGCCAAAGTAAATTGGATTTAAAAATTGAAATGGCATTTTTATTTTTGAAGTTTGTATATAAATCTGTTATAAAATGGCTTGATAAATTTTATTTATATTTAAAATTTCGGTTTTTAAATTGATTTAATTTTTAATGAATTTACTTGTAAAAATGGACTCTAGGATTCTTCGTTTGTGAGTATTATTTTCTCGAGCTGAAATTTTAATTTTTTTAATCTCAAAATCAAGATAATGATTAAATGGCCATGCATGTTGTGACAAACCAGAATTTTGATTGCCTAATTCACAATCCCGTTAATAATCATAAAATTTATCAAACCATTTTATAACAGATTTATATATAAACTTTAAAGATAAAAATGTTATTTCAATTTTTAAATCCAATTTACTTTGTCGCACTTTTAATTTGGGTCTCTATTTTAATATTCGCCTTTCTTAATTACTCATGAAAATATGACTTTATCCTTCATGTATTTTGTTAGTCCATGTTTGCCCTTTCAAATCAAAACACCTTGTGTTCGTTTATTTATTCAAAAATGTAGTAAAATCACTATATTGGAGCCTCCAAATTTTGAGGTTTCAGTTTTAAATGTTTTAAAGGACACTATTTAAATCTACTAATTTTGGTTCACTCCAAAAAATATGTGTTCTCTTGGAAAATAATCAAAAATTGAAATGTAAATATAAATGTTTTTAGTTTATTACATCTATGTAAATTATGTTAACTTAGGTTATATATTGACGAAATAAAGCTTGATTCTTGACAACTGAATCCACTATTATTTTTACTGGCCCGTATGGCCAAAATAACACATTCTTACATGAATTAACTTCATTAAAAAGATAAACTGTTAACAAAAGAGATGAATTTTCAATCCAAACAGATGAATTTTCAATCTAAAAAGACGAATTTTCTACAAATTGAATATAATATACCTTTTTTCGCGCTCTCTATTGAAAAATTGATGGCACATAACTGGGGCTCTGAGCGTGCAAAGCTTTTTTACCGTCAATAAAATGTCTACTGCATATGAGAGACGATGGCGATGGTTGGCAGGGTGACCCATCGGGACTGAAATTTAAAAAATACATAACAAATTAAACCTTTAGAAAACATCACAACATAATCTATAAACTTGTCACAGTTTACTTACTTGACTCGTTTGACAGCTGCAATCCACCTTAACCTCTGGTCTTTAAGGTGCTCTTTCGTTGGAAAACTATAAAAATGAGTTTCCGGCGAGTTAAAGACGCGTCTCGTCGCACCGGAAAACTTTTCGAGTTTCGTCACTGCGAGCGCTGCCTGCAGTTACTTGCTTGGCTCCGCCTACTTGCACATAGTCAATACCTTGGCTTTCTTACCTCTATTCATTTTGTACCATGCTTGTTAGAACAGATTAATATGCATGTAGCACGAATCACTGTTTTTATTTACTAGTTTTAGAAAAATAATTACGTAAAAAGCCTTTAAAACAGAGTATTGGTCATTTTACGTTGTCAGGATTGATTGATTTCTACCCAGACAGCTCTGGTGAAAAATAATTGTTTAATTTGTTTATCATGATTTTATATTTTTGTAATGGATCAAATTTTAATAAAGCGAGCGTTTTATGATAAAGTGATGTGTTGTTATGTACAATTCTAATCGGGGATTCAAAAACGAAGGACATAAACGTCATTTTTAGGTATTGAAATTTGTAATACATTTGAATGTAAGCCTTCTAGGTAATTATTCCATTTTTAGACACAAGCTGTTAAAGGCTAACATATAGGTGAGGCTTACCGTCGAGACATTATTTTCTTGGAAAAATGATGATATATTAATCTCACAGATTTTATACTTTCAATATAAACAGATATTGCTCTTCAATATCTTGTGTATTAACACAATTTAGCACACATATATTATGTTGTAATATCTATATGTTATTCGCTTAAATAGCAACATTTTCAATATTTATTTTTCTACATGTATTAGTGGCACTATAGCAAACATGCTATCAGGATCATCAAGTGGTGCGTTTTCGTATTTGTAGATATATAATAATAATAATATAAGTATTGTGTGTGTGGTGCGCATAGTCAATATTGTTATCAGAAAAATAGAATTAAAGGAAAGCTGTGTATAAAGAAACAATAATTCATTTTCTGTATGCCAAATACAAGAAGAAACCTACTGAATCGAATTTGTTGTCTATCGGGCCAAATTGTTCTTAGCACTTGATCTAGTCTTTAGTTTGGTTGCTCAATAATGTGCCAAGTCGATCGAAATCACTTTAGATACCTCTACTTCGTACACAACGCTGGCCCAATGAGACAATTGTGTATCTAAAAATGCTTACAAAGTTAAATCCTAAGTAGCAGTTTTAAGACAGATTTTATATCCTGAATATACTATCAATACCACAACTGCCAACAGAAGCTGGTTAGTAGTTTTCGAATTAAGCACGGGCAGGCACGGTTGGCGCTCGGATTGGTGGCCGTTTGAGTTTCTCGCTTGGTCGTCTTTTTCACTGAGTTCAACTACTGTCGAGCGGGAGGTTTGAGCGAGGATGGATGTGGGCACTATGGATGCTAACGAATATCTATATTTGAACTCACCTGTCGGAAACCGGTTGCACTCAGGAGTTTTTGTTTTCTGCAGTTTTCTACTTCTCTGTCAAAATACTCAGGCGATAGCTAGCGCTTCTAATAAAAATCCAGCTGCAAACGGTACAAACAAAAACCCAGGGTATCAAAACGTTGCAAATAGTTGACAACTACATTATGTAACAAATGAAAAATACCTACTCTGCAACGTTTTGATGTAATTATCTAGTTCAACTTGATACTTGTGCATTTTGTATGTAGGGGATTTTAGAGATTGAAAAAAAACACAGGATTGAGTACGTCAGGCACTGCTTTCAGGCTTATTCTAAGAGTAAGGGAATTAGGGGGTTTTGGGAAGAGATATGAGCTAAGGGGATTAATGTTTGAAGATCTCCTGTGGTAGGCGGGATTTTAGATGTGTGAAACCTCGAAAATGATATACATAGAGTAAAAATCTAATCTAATCTACTACTAATACGACGTATTATCGCCGACTGGAGATAAAATAGCTGTTCTTCTGGACTGCAATGTAAATGTAAGAGGAAAGTGTGAAAAACAGATAATGAAAGTACCGATAACAAAATTATAATTGCTGAGTTTCCTGATAGTGCTTATCATTTTGAATTGTGCAACGCTAATATAGCTATACCATTCCAGTAAATCATATATCCGTTAACAGACTCAAATACATCCAAGAAGTCACTTTTTGATCCAAATCGGGCACAAAGCGTTGCACAAGAGAAAACAATTGATATCTAAGTAGAAATATTTCTAAGTAGTTGTTATTTTCAATGAAGATGTTATGTAGTTGTCAACTGTTTCTCTATTAGGCAACGTTTTGACATTCTTTTATTTTTTGGTTCAAAAAGTGACACCTTATGTGGTAAATAAAAACAGATTTACAATTCTTTTGAAGAACCTTACATCAATCAAGATCATCTGACAACTCTATAAAGAAAATCTGACAATTTTATGAACATATTCCATGCGAATAACAAATTTTGTGAAGCAATGCTAAGAATATCTATAGGTTCTCGTTAAATCTCTTGAATTTCAGAACAAAACACGATCAAATACTATTGTATTTATGCATCCAAGACTCGCTTGAGGTTGTTGAAGTGCGCTTGGAGACGACCTCGGTAGGCTTGGTCGTTTCCGAGAGATTGCACATGCGCAGCGTTGCCGCAGGGGTCGGAAAACCGCACGTGCTTAGCTGTGCCGTCCCGTACATTTCCACTCTCTAGCCTTGATGAGCGGGATCCCTACAGTGTTGCCGTTGATTTTCAGAACGAGGACGTGGACGGGAACTCCAGTGCGAGGTTGCAACGAGTGTCCTAGCCTAGCTCGTCCGACGCCCCAACCCAGCTTACCCAACCCAATGCCCCAAGCCAAGTAGAATACCATGACAAAGGGAGCGCAGACAATACTGATATGATGGTCCTTGAATCACATATTGTTGAATTTTTAGTAGGATATTCCCAGAGGTAGTTTAGAATCAACTTAGATGGTTTTCCTAAAGAAAGGATATACATAGAATGCTTTGGTTTTCTGGTTTGTCTCTTCCAGCATTTTTCTGATATTAGACAATTAGACGATATAGCATAGTCTAAATGACATAATTATGCTTGTAGCGCAGCAGTTTGTCTGTAGTGACATCTAATCATACTCTAGGGATTAGTCAGCTTAGGGAAAGTAGATGGTGTATTTATATTAGCCTGAAAGAATTTATTTGCAATTAGTAAATAATCGTCCTTATCTGAACCTTAAGATAGTGTGCTATATTAGGTTAGATGCTTTGAAAGCTAGTTAGGTGCTTTGTTTGAGTAACATTTTGATTATCGTGAACCGTAAGTACATACGGTTCATACAGATCTAGTGGCAGTAGACGCTCCTACAGCCAAGTGCAGCAGCACAATATACTACCATTTACACGGATCAATCGATATATTCAGTTTGACTTTCAAAAATACACTTGCTTTCATACATATCGGTTAACATGCAGCCAAGTGACTACTGAAATTGAATTTAAAATTTAAAGTAGCTTAAATCTGAGAAGACTCAATTAAATCCCGTCATCCATTAACAGGAATAATCCCATAACGATGATATTAATCCATCTGTCCTACATAATAACCACAATAAGCAATTATATATATCCTCATTGCATAATTAATAACCCGCCATTGTGTCAAACCGGCGGTTTCAGATACGAGAAAGTGAAAAACGGTTTTATCGCAGTGGACGGGAGAATAAGCAGGCATGTTAGAATTGTAGACCCGTGGGTAGAATCGCTAGCCGAGATTCGAGAACAGCCGGCTGACGTCGGGTTTCCCACCACTACAACTGCACATTTAGGCGCTCCCCTCATCACCAAGTGTGGCACGACGCAGTTGCCTCCCGAGCCACCTGCTCTTGATCGCATGCTACCAAGAACGTACCAATTCTTACGGACAAGGCACAAAGCACATGGAGGAGAGTGGAGACGAGATCATACATTACAAAGAGGATAAAGGAGTTTGCGCAGCGATGACTCAGGGCTCCTGCCAAAACTCCACTCAAATTTCGAGTCCCGCTATGTTGCTTTATATTGACCCTATATGTAGCAAAATGTTATCTCCAATCGTTAAATTCTTTGGAGATATTGAACAATAATTGGTGGAGGTATGCTGAAATATTCCTCCCAACATTGCTGGCACTCGGCCTCATGCGGGTCAACGCAAGTCGCTCTTGCGCAAACTCGTTACCCTACACGTGATCTGATTTAGCCGATGGAGAAACAAAATTGGGAATAAGAGTTTTCTCCATGCCACAAAGATAAAGCCTAGGCAAAGGGATAAAGGAAGGGAGGACTTTTGGAAATTTTATGTATTAAGAGAAGTCTTATCAGATTAGAAAGATATGCGATCTTGCCTGAGGTAGATTTTTGATGCTTGGGAATTGGTGCTTAAGGTAGAATTGTTTCAGAGGAATACACTTAATCCCAAGGTGTCAAATTTTGATTCAAAAATGGATCAAATCGTTGCACAATGGAGAAGACATTGACATCTACGTGGGAAGATGTGAATTTATTTGTAATTGAGCCGTTCTCTGGAAAAACCACCTAAGTCAAATTAGGTTTTGACACAAAATGGCCAAAGAAACTTTTGAATATGTGTTTTTGCAAACCTAAAATAAATGTTTTAGATTGTGTAAACATTTAAAAACCCACAACATATCTTCTTTAGTTTGTAAAAAGATATTTTGAATGTTTTTTCCGGCAATTTCGTCCCAAAACCTAAGTCGACTTAGGCAGTTTTTCTAGAGAACGACTAAATTTTTAATGTTTAATTAAGCAATGCATTGGTCCACTTTTAAATAAAAATTTGTCACCTTTCGATTTAGTGTGAAAAGAGTAGAGTTCTAGTACTAATGTTTTCATGTTAACACTAGTTCCCTAGTTGCCTGTTATTCTTAATTCCTTAATCACGTTTTTACAACGCAGTTGTTACATCAGTCCTGAGCCATAATGCTGGCCCAGTATCCAGATACGTTACCAACAGTGGGTTAATTTTGTTCTGGATATTCCAAAGGGTAAATCATAATAAATATTGTTATGAGAAAGAACTTCCGCTAAAGAATTGCAAAGATAAATTGCCACCTGATTCTCAATTCTTTCTAATATATTTCAATGAAAAAGAATTCTAAATCAGGTGTGTGGGAATTGGTAGAATATGAGCTTCTGCTGACTGGTGACATGATAACGGCAACACTGTATGATAATCGATTTACTGCGCTCCACAGGCTAGACTCGGCTTCAACTGATTCATCCCATTCGCTATACATATATGTTTTCTTTCAGAAAAGACATGTCTATCATCGAGATAATAGAGTACAGTCGGAACAATATTATACAATCCAAATCGAAATAGGAATCTGACGATAATCTATATTCTACAGAGCTTTGTTCCAAAGTACTACCATACTAAGAAAAAACTTACGTAAGTGACTTTGCGATTACGATTTATTTTCTTATACCTGACAATGGTAAAGTCGACCTAAATGGCTATGTCACTTACGTAAGATTTTCCTTAATGGCAGAATACCATATAGATTGAGAGAAATTTGCATCTGGATTTATTAAAAAAAGATCATCTATGTATAAGACAATTTATAACACACACTCATCAAGTTAATCAGCAGATAATTTTGTTTCAAAATAGAATTTACTGGTCATGCTGGTGAGTTTGCGGATTATCGGCCATACAAACCGAAATCCAGCATGCCTAAAATGGAACCGCAGCTTTTTGCATATATAATTTAGCAAAATAGTCACCTTAGGTACATAAAAAAACCATTTCTGATGTTTATTTTTATCTAAATATCAGCGGTTTTTATATCTGAACTTCCCCAACCGGGTTCTGTTTCATTTTGTGTACATCGCTACTTTCTGGAATCTTTCAAGAACATCTAGCAGATTCTTTGACGGATCATATACAGTGTTTCTTATTCAGAGAGACCAAGAGAGACCAGGAAGGTACCTTTTACAAACCAGTTCGTTTGTGGATGGAAGCCTGTTTTTCATTGAGTTGTGTGTGTGTGGCTTCGCTGCGGTCGTTGCGCACGCTCGCTTCACGATGTACTCTTTCTGCCTTTCCTATCCTACGCATCAGCACACAATAATATGTAATGAAACAAAAGTTAGAATGTGGACTTCGAATGCAGAAGATAGAATATGTGATGCTGGCTCTTATGACTGAAATGGATACAGTCATTATTAGATGATTTTGTTAAGAAAGATATGCTCAAATGCCATGTTTGATTATACAGATCCATGATGAGAAAAATAACTTATTACTTAGAGATTAGATACTAAGTTGTTTTTATAACGCACATTTTCCATGTCATTCAACATGTTTTCAATAATCAATACATAGCAACCAACTGCGTGTCTATTCCCATAACAATAAACCTTTATCAACACATTTATTCGCATATTTATGGATTCTAGTCGATGGTTACTAAAACAAGTTGAATTATTCAGTTCGGTTTGTTGTTATCTCATATTTAATTCGTGACCAAGGTCACCAAGAACTGATAAACGTATCCTAAATGAAAGATCGCTCAATTGCTCTGTACTTTTAGGTAACATATTATTGTTTTATAGTTGGTTGTAGAATTCCGGCAAACTAACAGAAAACTATGGAAAGCAGTTTTGACTAAAAGCGTTAGGTGACTTTTCAGACTTCAGGGTTTCTCCTGAATATTCATACAAAATATGTTAGTATACTACTCAAAACCTAACATGTCCCCTAAGTAAGGAAAGACATCATAAAGTTGATGGGTCGATGGGATCTCATCAGGTATTGTAAGGCGTTTAGGGTACTTCCAAGCGATTTTAGGGCTAGGGTTCTGAACGAAACTAGGGATCCCAAAGCCAGATGTCTAGACTCAAGTTTAAATGAGGAGCAGATGAGCCAAGCGCGTCACCTAAATCACGTGATCTGCTGGTTTTCGAAGGCACTTTCCAAGCTTGATGCCGAAGCTTGGAACTTGGACTCGCCCAACTTGGCTCCCCTCCGAGGCTCTGGTTGTCACGACCGAGTCAGGGACGTAACTTCAAGCCCCAGATCCATAATCCAGTGCACCTTTGGACTCCTGAATCATCATCAAATTGGTCAATTTTAATATTGTTAAAACGCTGAGCATATGTGACATGTACATGCGCAAACATGATTTTCAGCCGTAAACAGACTGGATTTGTTTTTCTGCTGATTTGATGGACATCAGATGTGGCCGAGGGCGTATGCAGTTTGGTGACATTGCTTGTAGCGTGTTTGTAATAACAAATTTATGATGATAAGTTTAATTGTTATTAGAGACTTATTATTATAAGATGTAACTGTTGCCGATGCAACTTCCCATAACTGCTTCAACTATTCTTTCTTTATTCATTGAAGATTATATGTTCGGAACATATAAAATATAAGTTTCCTATTAGAGAGTAAATTCATTGGTATCATTTTGCTGTTTGGCCGATTCAAATTGAAAGTCAACCCTCTATTAAATGTCTTATAGAAACTTATAAAAATGGACAAAAGGATATATAGAACCATATAGAATTTATAAAATTGCTATATGGCTCTATATGGTTCTATATATCCTTTCGTCCATTTTTATAAGTTTCTATAAGACATTTAATGGAGGGAATGGATATTACTTTAATGATGTGCCTGATTTCATAGAATCTAGTATAATGGATTAACTGACATTTATTATCCAGGATTTGTAAGATGAGGCATATGCGGAAGATAGGAGCTTTGTTTTATTATTGTTCACTTTCATGAAACAGTAGAGAACTCACTATCTGGAAATCATTAATACTGCATACTACATAATGTGCTTGATATTACAACATTCTTTTTGATTCGTATTTTTATATTTCAAAAACAAATTAAGGAAACTGGCTTTATTATGCTTCGATTGTGCTATAAAGAATTTTAAAGAATTTTAAGAGTGAGGTGCAAAGTTTGTGCAACGTTATTTAGTCTTAGTCTATAACGGGGTTTCCAGCATGGATGTCTCAGAAAAGAAAGTTCAGGTAGGATTCTGTTTAAATTTACGTACATTTCGAATGGTTTCTCTTCAAGAGGGATTTGAAGACGGAAGCGAATTAGGTGGTTCTTTATTTTTTATGGTGAAACAAAATAAACGCAAAGCGTTCTAATCATCAACTAATGCATGATCAACATGTGCAACAAACACAAAAACTGGAGGTATGTTTCAATTATTTGGAATTGAAATATCAAGGGAACATGAAACTTATAAATAATTCAAAATCATGCAAACTAGCGAATTTCCGTTTAAAAGAGTAAGTTGCAGTCCTGATATTCTAAAAATAATTTTTCAAGCTGGAAGCTTGAATGCCTTTTTCCCTACAACTGAAGAATATTCTGTTCTGTAAGAATTCTAGAACATAGACATTACAAACGTTCTGTGACAGTTTCATAATAACTTTGTGTAAAATAACAAATAATTTGTGTATTGTACAACTTGATTGTTATAAACAAATAAACAATGCTTATACATCTTTCATGAAAAAAAATTCTTTGTCATCTAATATGCATCAAAGTAGCTTCTCCAACTTACTTATAGAAATTTTTTTTTTCGCAGAAATTTTTTTTATCATATATATTCCAAAATAGCTTGCTAGACTTATTACAGAACAGAATATTGTTAAAGCCTAACCTTTATCTTTGTTATAAATAATTTAGGTTAAAAAATAGAACATTTTCATCATTTTTCGCGGAAAAAATTCTTCTCCATCTTATATGTATCGATATAGCTTATCAAAATTATTAGAATTCAAAAAATTCTGTATTCATCTATTTGTTTATTTAAATTATTTATAACACAGTTAAATGTCAAGTTTGAAAAACATTTTTCAGCATAATAAGTGGGATAAGCTATTACGCTTACTAGGATACATAGTTACATACATATAAGATGGGAAAAAAATTGTATCCGCGGAAAAAGGAAGATTTTCTATTTGTTAACTTAAACTATTTATAACAAAGCTTACTGCTAAGTCTTAACAATTTTCTTGAGTTTAGTCAGTCTGCGAAACAATTTCAATAGATATAAGGAAAAATCATTTTTTCTGAGGAAAATTAATGAAAATGTTTTATTTGTTAACTTCATTATTTATAACAAAGCTAAACGATAGTGTTTCATAACGAGATCGTAACATTGTTATCGTACAGTTACAGAATGTAATTAGAATGTTATGGAACGTCTGTGAGACTCTGGTTCTGTAACAGTTACGTAACAAATGTTACCGAATATTTCCTACTCAAAATGTTGAAATTATTAACGAAATAAATTAGAAAACATTACAGAACGTCTATGATACAGGTTGGACCATTTTAATCTATTATGGGCAATAACTCAGAATTTGGGTTGGATACAGAAAAATGTTTCAGATAAAAGTTAAAGGTGGCAGTAGGGGTCAACTACTTGTACCAATGACCTTGACCTTGAATTCGATTTTCAAGGTTATTTGAAGGTCAACGTAATATTTTTGATAGGAACCCCTACTTTTGACCACAGATTTGAAAAGAGCGGGAAATTTTACGTTCAAAATGATATTTTTAAAAAGGTCATGGCAAGGTCGAATGAAGGTCAAATTTGCGATAATGTTTAAATAATGGGTGTTAGTTCAGAATTGAGGTTGGGAACAGCAACATGTTTCGGACAAAAGTTATCAGAGGCAGAGGGATCACCTACTGGTACCAATGACCTTGACCTTAATAACTTTTGTCCGAAACATTTTGCTGTACCTTGCCATGACCTTCATAAAAATATCATTTTGAACGTAAAATTTCCCGCTTTTTTAAAATCTGTCGTCAAAAGTATGGGTTCCCATTTTAAAAAATCATTTTGACCTTCAATAACCTTGAAAATCAAATTCAAGGTCAAGGTCAAGGTCATTCGGACCAGTAGTTGACCCCCTCTGCCCCGTTCAACTTTTGTCTGAAATATTTTTCTATATCCAACCCAAATTCTGAGTTATTTCCCATAAGTGATTAAAATGCTCCACCCTGTATATAGCAAAATTAAAAAATAAAGATTACGAGTTTTCTGTACCATCAATTTAAAAAAATTAAAATTTCGAAGTAATTTTTTGTCATAATTTATAATTTAAGACTTGAAAAGATTTCTAAAACTTTTAATAACATGTAGATTTTTGAAGATTTCGAACAAAAAGTTTAGAAACTTTCCAAGAATTCTGAAAGGTTTCAAGAGAATAAAAAATATTTAAGACTTCTGAGGCAATTGAAAATGATTTTATATATTTTTTAATTTGTTTTAAGAAAATGATCGAAGAAGTTTTCAAAACATTTCAAGTGATTTTTTAAAATTCCGAAAAAGAATGTAGAAGATTTTAAAACACAATTTTTTAAATTTCCAAAGATTCAAAAATAATTTTAAATTTGAAAAGATTTCAAAAAAAAATTAAAAAGGAATTTAAATAATTACAGAATTCGAACAAAAATTTAGAATCCTTTTAAGAATATTGAAGGGTTATAAGGAAATAATTTCCTAAAATTTGAAAAAAGAATGTAAAAGATTTTAAAGCAATATTTTTCAGTTTTTCAAGATAACAAAATTTTAGAAAAACAATTCGTGTGCTTTTAAGAGATATTTAGAAGTTTTAAAAAGATTTAAAAGTAATTGAAAATTTGAAAGAATCAAAAAAATTTCTTAAGATTCCTAGGAAGATTTTGAATGATTTTTTATTTTGAAAAATTAATTTAAAAATAATGTGTGAGAAGATTTTCAAAATTGTCAAAAATAATCTGAAAAATTTAAAAGCACATTTTATAATTTTGCAGAATTTAAAAAATTTTTAGAAAAAATGGGAATAATTTTAAAAAAGATTTAAAACATTTAAAAGTTTATACAGTTTTAAAAAAATGAAAGAATTCGAGTAATTTTAAACGATACTTAGAAGGTTTGTAAGTTTTGAAAACATAAAAAAATAATTAAAAATTTCAAAAGATGTCAAAAATTTTAAGCAAAATATGGATTTTTTAGGAATTTTCAAAAATAAACTTTCTAAGAATTTTTAAAAGTTAAAAGAGAATACAAAAATTTTCTTAAGATTCATGGTGAAATTTGAAATGACTTTTCATTTTGAAAAATGAAATCCAAGGGAAAATTGAAAAACATTTCGAAACGTTACAAACGATTTTCAAAATTTTTAAAAATATATTTTCAAGACAAATTTGTCACTTTTTCCAAGATTAGAAAATTTAAGAAAAAGTTCGAGTAAGTTTAATAGATATTTAGAAATTTTAAAAAGATTCAAAAATAATTAAAAGCTCTAAAAGCATTTGACACATTTAAAAGAAATGTAAAAGTTTGAAGTTTTCCAACAAAAAGTTTAGAAGCTTTTTAAGAATTTTGAAAGTTTTCAAAAGAATAATAATAAATTCATAAGATTTCTGGGAAAATTTTTAATGATTTTTTATTTTAATAAATTAATTATAAGAGAATTTTTTAACATATTTCAAAAACTTTCAAAAGATTTCGAAAATTGTCCAAAAAGGATATGGAAAATTTTAAAGCATTTTTTTAATTTTGCACAATTTAAATTTTTTTTTACGAATACTTCATTATTTCAAAAGTCTTTTAGAAGTTTTAGTACATTTAAAAAGATTTGAAATAATTTAAATCTTATAAGAAGATTTCAAAAAATTCATTAAAAATGTGGATTTGTGAAAATTTCTAAAAAGAAGCTTTTTAAGAATTTTGGAATGTTTCAAAAGAATAAAAAAAATTTTCTAAGATTCCTGGGAGAATATTAAATGATTTTTTATTTCAAAGAACGAATTTCAAGGAAAAATTGAAAAAGATTTTAAAACATTTAAAATGATTGACTAAAGTTTGAAAAAAGATTGAAAGATTTTAAAGCAAAATTGCAAAATTTAATAAAATATTCAGTAAGTTTGAAAGATATTCAGAACTTTTGAGGAAATTAAAAAATAATTTAAAACTTGCGAAGATTTCAAATATTTGGAATTTTAAAGTTTAAAAATAATTCTTTCTCATTTTATAATTTAAGAAAATTTAAAGAATTAGAAGTACAATTCATTTTTGAAAAATTGTTCAAATACAAAACTAAAATAAATAAACAAGAAACTTTTAAAATATAAATCTAATAACAATTTGCATCCCAAAAAGACCAATTATCAGTTGAAACACTAGCTTCAAACAAAATAGTTGAATTTTCAGTTAAATAAACTAATTTTCTGCAAAAACAGACTAATTTCAAACCAAACACCAGAATTGAAAAAAAAGTTGAATTTTTACTTTAAAAAATTACTTTCAAACAAAAACAAAACGATTTTTTAACAAAATAGTTGAAACTTCTATTAAAAAAATTAATTTTCAAATTAAAAAAAAATTTATGTTAAATCAACCTAGAAACACTACCCGAATCGGGTAGTGTCACGCCTACCCCGAAAAAGGGAAATGGCTTAATGGTATATAACGGCCGTTGAGTTTAACCAAAAAAGAACTTTTAATAAAATAGTTAAAGCCTCAATTAAAAAAAATTAATTTTCAAACCAAAAACACAAATTATAAGATAAGAGTTAATTTTAAAATAAATAGTTGAATTTTCTACAATAATAATCGAATTTTAAGCCCAAAAAGACCAATATTGAACGAAAGTTTTGAATTTTCTACCAAAAAGATGCATTTTAAACCAAATACAAGAATTTTAATTTAAAAAAATAATTTAGAAAAAAAACAAAAACAATAATTCAACAAAATATTTGAAGTTTATGACACAAATATTAATTTTTACCCGGATAAAAAAAAAAAGAATTTTCTGTCAAATAGATAAATTTTCTATTAGAAAACTAATTTCCAACAAACTAGTTGAATTTTTAGTTGAAAAAACTAATTTTCTGCAAAAAAGACGAATTTACAACCAACAAAAAGAATTTTGATTGAAAAAAAATTAATTTTCAGCAAGAAAAAAATACGATTCTCCAACAAAGTAGTTGAATTTTCTGTTAAAAAATTCTTTTTCAACATAAAAAAAAAGAATTTAGGACAAAAGAGGTTAATTTTCAACCAAATTGTAGCCTGTTCAGTTAAAGAACTAATTTTCAACAAATTAGTTGAATTTTCAGTTTAATAAATTAATTTTCTGCAAAAAGATTTTTATATTTAATCAAAAACAGTAGTTTTCAACCAAAAAATACGAATTTTTAACAAAGTGGTTGAATCCTCAACTAAAAGAAATTAATTTTCAAACCTAAATTTGCGTTTTTAATCAAGCAAGATTTAATTGATAAAAAAAGATTAATTTTAAAACCAAAAAGACGAATTTTCAACCAAATAGTATGTTCAGTTAAAATAATTAATTTTCATCAAAAAAAGCAATTTTTTAACAAAATAGTTGAATTTTCTGTTAGAAAAATTAATTTTCGACCAAATAGTTGATTTTTAAGTTAAAAACTGATTCAACAAAATAGTTCATTTCAAAAAATTTAAAACAATTAGAAAAGATTTCTAAAAATGTCGAAAAAATTCTGGAAGATTTTAAGGCAATTTTTTTAAATATTTTTTTTTAACATAGAAAAAAATTTTAATCTGAAAGATATTCTGACGTTTTAAAAGTTTTTAAGAGATGAGAAATTCTTTAAAAATTGAAAATATTTCCTAAAATGAATACAATATTTTTAAATTACTTCCAAACTTTCAAAAGTCCTAAATATCTTTTAAACTAAATTTTCTCAAATTGCTGCGATATAAAATATCCTAACCGTATTATTTATTTATTAAAAATACAATAATTAAATGTTTTTATCAGAGACAATTTTTTTTCAATGTTTAAATTTTTTTAAATTATTGTTTGAATTTGAAATAACAATGATTGTATAAAATTGTATGAAAATGAATTTAAAAACACGCACACCTCGAACGAAAAAAGAAATTACAACCTAAATTTTCTCCGGATTTAATAACATTTTCTAAACAAATTTTGCAGGATTCAATTCAGCACTGATTTATCTGAAAGTTTATTTTTAATTTTTTTGCAAATTTATTTTATTATTCGGGAATTTTCCGTTTCAGGATTTTTATATTTCGGCGATTGTATAATTTCGAGATTTTTCTACTTCGAATATTTTCTTTTTCGGGAATTTCAATTTTTGGGATTTTTCAATCATCCCGAAATTTTACTATTCAAGAATTTTTGAAGTCGGGATTTTCATATTTTGGCAATTTTACCATTTCGGAATTTTTCTATTTTGAATATTTTCTCTTTCGGGAATTTGACAGCGTCGGGATATTTATTTTTCAGGACAAGGACGACTCAGAAATCCCGAAAAATAAAATTCCCGACACTCAAAAATTCCCCGAACAATAAAAATCCCAAAATTATAAAATTGTCGAAATATCAAAATCCCGATCAGTTTATAATATTACTGAATTGGAAAATTTCCAAATAATAACGTTCCCGACGGTTTATAATATAATCGAATTTTTATATTTTTCCGATTCATAAAATTCCCAAATTTAAACAATTAAGAAATGGTTCTATAATAAACGTTACTTATTTATTGTAAATACAATAATCAAATATTTTTACCAAATAAATTTTTGTTTAATGTTTAAAGTTAAAAAAATTATTGTTTGAATTAAAAAATAAACAATAATTGAAAATAATATATTTCTGGATGAAAAATTTTGTTTGAAAATGTAGATAGTATTTTTTATCAGTGCTGAATCAAATTCTGCAAAGTTTGTTTGGAAAATGTGGTTTTGTTCGGAGAAAATTGTTGTTATTTTAAATTCAAACAATTATTTTGGAATATTTTAAACAGTAAACAAATTAGGACGACTGAAAAATCCAGATAAATAAAATTCCCGGCACTTTAAAATTCCCGAATTAGATATTCCCGGTTAATAAAATTCCCGAATAATAAAATTCCAAAATTAGACAATTACTGGAGAATTTATGGATAATATTACCGAATTGGAAAATTCCCAAATAACAAAATTCCCGACAGTTTACAATATTACCGAATTTGAAAATTCCCGACAGAAAAATGGCGAATTATAAAATATCCGAACTGGGAAATTCCCGAATTTTTACAATCAGAAATTATTTTTATAAATATTATCCATTTATTAATAATACAGTCATCAAATATTTTATATGAAGAAAAATTATTTTTAAAGTTTCTAAAGTTATTATTTGAATTTAAAACAACAATAATTGAAAAAATATATTTCTAGATGAAAATTATTTTAATTTTAAATTCGAATAATAATTATAGAAACTTTAATGAATAAGTAATATTGATTGAAAAATTTAATTTTTTAAATTCGGGAATTTTCTAGTTCCGATATTTTATTATTCGGAAATTTTCTGTCGGGAATTTAATTATACGGGAATACTATAATTCGGGAATTTTATTAATCGGGAATTCTATTATTCGGAAATTTTATTATTCGGAAATTTTACTATTCGGGAATTTTGTTAATCGGGAATTTTCCATTTCGGTTATTTTATTATTCGGGAATTTTATTCTTCGGGAATGTTATAATTCGGTAATTTTATTATGCGGGAATTTTCCAATTCGGGAATTTTATTATCTGGAAATTTTATTATTCGGGAACTTTGTTAATCGGGAATTTTATTATTTGGAAATTTTATTAAACGAGAAAATTCCAATTCGGGAATTTTATTATTCGGGAATGTTATAATTATTCGGGAATTTTTTTATTCGGCAATTTTATTATTCGGAAATTTTATTATTCGAGAATTTTCCAATTCGGGAATTTTATTATTCGGGAATTTTGTTATTCGGAAATTTTATTATTCGGCAATTTTATTATTCGAGAATTTTATTATTCGGGAATGTTATAATTAGGGAATTTTATTATTTGGAAATTTTCCAATTCGGGAATTTTATTATTCGAGAATTTTACAATTCGGGAAATTTATTATTCGAAAATTTTACAATTCGGGAAATTTATTATTCGGAAATTTTATTATTCGAGAATTTTTCAATTTGTGAATTTTATTATTCGGGAATTTTCCAATTCGGGAATTTCATTATTCGGAAATTTTATTATTCGGGAATTTTCCAATTCGGGAATTTTATTATTTGGAAATTTCATTATTCGAGAATTTTCCAATTCGGGAATTTTATTATTCGAGTATTTTCCAGTTCGGGAATTTCATTATTCGGGAATTTTATTATTCGGAAATTTTATTATTCTGGAATTTTGTTAATCGGGTATTTTCCAATTTGGGAATTTTATTATTCAGAAATTTTTTTATTCGAACATTTTTCAATACGGGAATTTTATTATCCGGGAATGTTATAATTCGGGAATTTTTTTAATCTGCAATTTTATTATTCGGCAATTTTATTATTCGAGAATTTTCCAATTCGGGAATTTTCCTATTCAGAAATGTTATTATTAGGGAATTTTGTTATTCGGGAATTTTATCATTCGGAAATTTTATTATTCGGGAATTTTGCTATTCAGAAATGTTATTATTCGGGAATTTGGTTAATCGGGAATTTACCAATTCGAGAATTTTATTATTCGAAAATTTTATTATTCGAGTATTTTCCAGTTCGGGAATTTCATTATTCAGGAATTTTATTATTCGGAAATTTTATTATTCTGGAATTTGGTTAATCGGGAATTTTCCAATCTGGGAATTTTATTATTCAGAAATTTTATTATTCGAGAATTTTCCAATTCGGGAATTTTCCTATTCAGAAATGTTATTATTCGGGAATTTTATCATTCGGAAATTTTATTATTCGGGAATTTTGATATTCAGAAATGTTAATAAAATGTTAAATTCGGGAATTTTATTATTCGCGAATTTTCCAATTCGGGAATTTTATCATCCAGTAATGTTATAATTCGGGAATTTTATTATTCGGGAATTTTATTATTCGGAAATTGTATTATTCGAAAATTTT